>MUZC01004345.1:556930-578322 GCA_002072015.1 Radix auricularia | reverse complement strand
CAGGGATGTTTGTGAGTGAATGTTCAAGTCTCAGGGATGTTTGTGAGTGAGTGGTCAAGTCTCAGGGATGTTTGTGAGTGAGTGGTCAAGTCTCAGGGATGTTTGTGAGTGAGTGGTCAAGTCCCAGGGATGTTTGTGAGTGAGTGGTCAATTACCAGGGATATTTGTGAGTGGTCAATTACCAGGGATATTTGTGAGTGAGTGGTCAAGTCCCATGGATGTTTGTGAGTGGTCAATTACCAGGGATATTTGTGAGTGGTCAATTACCAGGGATGCTTGCGAATGGTCAAGTCCCAGGGATGTTTGTGAGTGGTCAATTACCAGGGATATTTGTGAGTGAGTGGTCAAGTCCAGGGATGTTTGTGAATGGTCAAGTCTCAGGGATGTTTCTGAATGGTCAAGTCCCAGGGATATTTGTGAGTGAATGGTCAAGTCCCAGGGATGTTTGTGAATGGTCAAGTCTGAGGGATGTTTGTGAATGGTCAAGTCTGAGGGATGTTTGGGAGTGAGTGGTCAAGTCCCAGGGATGTTAGTGAGTGAGTGGTCAAGTCCCAGGGATGTTTGTGAGTGAGTGGTCTAGTGCCAACATCAGGGGTGTCCAAAGTTTTTGCATAGCGGGCGATATTTGTTGAAGTAAAGATATAAGTTGAGAAGTTTTCATTGCCAAATTTTAATGTGAAGTGTGAAACTGGGATCTTGTATGCTGTATATAGGTGAGGTCAGGTTCAACGCCTTAGGCTTTGATGTGTATAAGCATAATATCAAGCAGGTGAGAGTCAGTTATTCTAGTCCTTGCTGGGTTCTTGTTAAAATTTATAATTGAAAATGTCTGGTCACACAAGATTGTTGAGCCAAACAAGGTGAGCATTTTCTTAGCAAATATTCGAATCTGTTGGAATCTCTCTTTTCTAGCTGACGGTAAAAGATAATGAGAGAAAGTTGTCTGCTGCGACATTCAGCATTACTTGCCACACAATGAGTAGGAGCATTATCAGGGTCAACAGAGAAAGGTGTATAAAAAACATGATTTCCTTTTCAATAGTTGCAAAGTCCTGAAAACTCCTTTGAAATTCATCAGCAAAAGATGTAATATCTGCATCATTTCGCTGCATTTGCTCAATGAAACTTCTTTCTTGAAAAGGTGTAATGATTTCCTTCAGTGAGCGGCTGCATTTGAGACAGTTATTTTTTTTAAAAGTTGCAGCTTGTTCCCAAAGGCTTTGATATGTGAATAAAATTGGCTTATCACTGCATTGTGCCCTTAAATATTTGTATAAGCAACGTTTAGATGTCTCGTCATATCATCTAAAAATCCTAAATCTGCCAGCCAGGCAAGATCAGATATTTCTGAAATTGTTTGTACCTTAAACCTTATCTTCCATGAATTCTGCATTTCTTTTTTAAGTGCTTAGAAGCGCTGAAGGGCTGTCCCCCGACAGAGTCATCTTACATCATTGTGACACACAACACCTCCATATTCTCCATATCAAAAAGAAAATGCTGAAACTGGCAGTGAAACAGGGCTTTACAGCAAATAGACACAAATAACTTGTTGGTAAAAGTAAATGATACAGTGAAGTTTAAAAGTTTAGCCAGCCTCTCCGCTGACTTTGTTACAGTTAAGTGTTGTTAGTCCACTATCTCTTCGATGACCTTGTTACAGTCAAGTGTTGTTAGTCCACAATGCTCACCAATCGTGGCAGGAGCATCATCAGTGATGAATCCAGATATTTCTTTTCATGATAGTTTTTACCATCAGCAGAACAAACAGAAGCACACAAAAATTGTTCTCCTTGTTTCGTCATCAAGACTCTAAAGGCCAAGTAATTCTTCACTCAACACATGTCACCATGCACTCTTTTACAAAATAAGAAGTTGGGCAGTGTCAGATACAACAGGGCTTTCATCACATGCTAACAAGGAAAAGTAATTTTGTCGGCTTTTGCTTTTAATTGTCTCTTAATGTCAGATGAGATTTCTTCAATTCTGTGCAGCAGTGTTGTGAGACAGGCAAAACATCGGCAAACGCCTGCTTTTTCTCGGCACAGATATTTTTAATAATTTTCATCACTTAACAGCAAATAACTTCATCAGGTTTTCAAAAGGCATTTTTTAAAAAAAATAAATCGTCACAGATTTTTGCCATCATTTGATGTACTCTAAACAATACACAATTTCGAATTTTTTGTAAATATGTCATTGCAGAAAAAAGTATGTCAGTCAATTTATTATTTAAGATGAGGCCGAGGGCCAGTTAAAATTTCATCGCTGTCCGGTTTTAGCTCACGGACCTGACTTTGGACACCCCTGGCAAACATAGTTTGAATGAATCTCAGATTTCTGTGTGCTTCAATGTTTAGTTTTAATGACTGGATCTGAGAAAATTACAATGCATACAGTTTTTATATCAGGGAATTAAAGCAGTTTTAAATTTTGTAAATCAGTAATCCTCTAGGGTTATTTTAACAAATTCTCAATTAAATATAACTAACAAATAGATTTTTGGTACAAATTTCATCTTTTGTTTTGCTGACAATTTTTGAACCCCAGTTCTCACAGCCCCAAGGACCAGCGGGACAACTATTACAAAATTGTAACACGGGTCATGTCAAGACTGGGTGTCAAGGACTGTGACTGTGAAATTATTGAAGTAGGTCTCTCTGATTAGAGCCAATATTTAGTTCTATAACATTTTGATGTATCTCATGTTGTATATATATAAAGTTATTCTGGTATTTATGTAACAAAACTAGTCTAAAATGGCCTGCCTTGATCATAACTGAAAAATTTATTTTGTTACCATTTGTCTGAAAAATTTTCTGTCATCCCTAAGTGAACGAGTCTTTGAACTTTGTCTTCTTCAGCATTTTGAGATTTATTTAGCAGCTATAACCAAATTTTTGTTTGGCCAAATCCAACTGCTAGTTTAAACCACTTTTTCAGCATTTGACAGAGATGATCAAGATAGCAAGGATGGAATCCCATGTCTGGCAAGGTCTAGATTCAGGTAAATGCTTATAAAATTAAAGGTCTTTTTTGTTGGTGCTAAAATAAAACGATGGTCCACTTCCAATAATAGTTTGAAAATTAAACATTAATGCTTTTATATTGAAGCTAATTACAATTACTCTTGATCGAACAACATAAGAGAGAGACATACTTCTTCATCTGTTTGCAAATAGTTAAAAATTGATTTAGTTTCTACAATCATTAGACATTACCTATGTAAAATGCAAATAATAATTAGACCTCACTATACTTATGTCTTGGTTTTTCTATACTTTTAGCTCCCTCATAGATAAACTTCTACTTGTTAAAATTACGTTTCAGCATTTATTAAATAAATCACTTTTGGAGTATTTTAACTTAGAAATTTGGTTCCATATTTTGGTGAGAAGTAACATTGAAAATTTTTATGTTTTTTTATCAACAGGCACTATTGTTTATCCACTACGTATACATCAGAAAGCTTGCCAACTATTTCGATGTTGAAATTCATTATGTTTTTCTCACAAGTTTCTAAGTTACTGGTAACATTTAATAAAATGCATTTCTAATGTAAATTAATGTTTATTTTAAATGTGATCAATCAGTAATGATGTCATGAATCACCATGTGATGACTGCATTGTGATATAAAGATGTTATTATATATGAACCTTTCAAAATTTATATATATATTTTTACTTTGCTATTTTAAAATAGTTTATGTTTACAAATCATTACAAGCCTGTGCCATAATTATGATGAATATTAAACCTTAAATGTTCATGAAAATGTTTTACAAATATAAATCTTTTATATACATTGTGGGTCGCCATTCGCCATTGTACTTACTTGATCGTCAATGTTGTATAGCAAAATGTTGTTTAGGAAAGCCGTTGCTCTCTTTCAAGTTATTGCTAATTAATCATTTTCCCCCTCATGATAATTGCAAAACAAATTGTGTATTTTTTAACCTAAATTTCCTAAGATTCATCAGCGATCAGCATATATGTTCTCAATAATTAAGCCAGACAAATGAATAGAATTGTCGCTGCAGAACATTAAAAAAAATTGACATAATCAACTTTTAAAGTTTAAAGAAATTAGTTTGGTAAATATATTCTCTGTCACACTCACATAGCCCTTTAGATACAGTAGAAACCTTTGCTCTGTATTCACTCAGTCTCTTTTGCTTCAAAAATGTTTTTATGTTTGCTTTCCTTGACCAAATAATATTTAAATGCAGCTGTACTGTTGTAACACAATAACATATTTTTTATTCATATACTTCTGCATTTGTCAGCCTTGTGTTTTGCTAAATGCCTTTTCATTGGCTCAATATTAAGTCATTCAAGTAAATTGCTGAGTGTTTTGTGACTTTTAAATCTATTTTGTAAGAGGAGATTAAGGGTTGGTACCATCAACATATAAATGGGCACGGTGCTTGAGTGGCATGCTGGCATACCAATTGTCACAGATTTGAATCCCTGTGAAAGTGAAAGCAGAGATTTGTTCCCGGGACGTAAGTTATCCCTAAGTCCATCCAGCTCAAAATGGGTAACTAATACTTTTTAGGGAAAGTATGGTGGGTGGGTAATGTGTGGAACCCTCATAGCCGTAGCCTGTGAATGCTGCGTCACTTGCCAACAGACTGGCATGGTCTGTGGACGCAGTAATTTTCTGTTTAGAAGGAGCGTCTGAATAGATGTAAAATAAGATGAAAGTAATTTTGTATTAAAAAATTAAGGGACATGTGTATATTTAGAGAGCAAGTTGTAATTTTGTTGTTTTCCTTGATGTTTCATAAGTCTCTAAAACAGGTTTAAACTTGTAATATTTATTTAGTAAAATCCAGATATTCATTTACAACCAATAAAGAAGTATAATTTTGTAAATCTTGGATTAAATCAACATTTTGTCAACTACATAAGTTTGACTTGTAATCAAATTCCAATACCAAATCATTTGTTTCACTCAGTTATACCTGTGTTGTATTTGGGTATGGATGACCTGTCTCTTAGTGCACTATAGCACTTAACTTATGATGAAAACCTTTTGCCTGTCCTTGATCAATGATATGTTTTCTGAAATGATATCTTATTTGCTTCAACTGGGCATTTTTCAAACATGTTCTTAATGATAACTTTCAATCCGCAGCTTGTTATCAAATAGTTTAATTTGACAAGTTTATTTGCCTTATCTTTTGTTTAATATTGTAATGGTTTAAGATACTTATGAACATGCTTAGGAATATTGTACATTTCTTTTAATAAAGAATTGATGTAATTACATAGTTTAATGTCCTAAAATTATTTGATTTATTGGCAGTTGTGTTATTTTAATTTTCTTCCTCTGTTTTGGCAGATTGTCAAATGCCAATAGCAATTCATAGGCAATATCACTATCAATTAATTTAATGTGCAGATTTTGAGATTTACTTGCTTTAAGACAAAGTGATACTAACATAATAATAAAATAAGCAATGAAAAAAAGAATTTGATTTGTTTGAATCAAATAAAGAACAGCAAAACTGTAATGTTTGACACCTCCCTTGCAATTTTGATTGTTTCCAAATAGCATTTAGACTGTAGACAGTAGCTACCATATGTAGCATGCCACAATATCAGCGTTCTGGCATATCTGACTTTAGAATTTGCACCACCATGTTAAAATTGAATAAATTTCCAATGCAGCATTGCACTTCTCGCAACATAAAAAAGCAGTGACCAAAGATAGTCCAGATCCCCCTAACAAATTAGTACACGATTACCTCAATGACAATATAAATGTGTAAATGTTAACATTAGTGAGTAGAGAATAAAGACTTGTCTAATTTGTGGTTATTAAAAGATTTGTTCAGCTTGTGGCTTTTATAACATTATAGGCAAATCCAGGCTACCTCTAAAATGATTTTGAACCACCCAAAGATACAGTTTTCAGTGCTCTTACTTGCAGCCACACACCCACCTTGTGGTATCTTTCATGATATGAAAGTCTGATAGATCAATGACTTTTATCAAAGATAGTTTATGGACATAAAAATAAAGTACAACAATAAGCATTTGTTTTTCTTTCTTTTTTATTTTTTTTTAAGCCTTATTAAATTACACTTTCTATGTCATAATATTTACAAAGCTTTTTGAGTGAAGTACAAAGAAAATAAATGTGTTTTCAAGTGCACTACAGCATGATGTATCAATTCTGTAAACAATTCTTTTAATTAAATTTAATGAACCAAAATAAATGTAAAAACCTAATAAACCAGTGAAACTATAACCTCAAAGAAACCCTTCAAAGATCAAATGGGTAATGGATTTGACTGCGCTCATTTTGATGAACCAATGACTCCACAACCAAAACAATTTTTTTTGTTAAAAATATGTACTGAACAAAATAGACAAAACATACAAAAATCAATGTCAAAACAAAATGCTTGACATAATCATGTGTATAGAAATTTTCAAAGTAGACGGCAATGTTAAGATTCATGACACAACTCATGTGTATA
This sequence comes from Radix auricularia, assembly GCA_002072015.1. Lineage (NCBI taxonomy): Eukaryota > Metazoa > Mollusca > Gastropoda > Lymnaeidae > Radix > Radix auricularia. Next base: position 571,830 of record MUZC01004345.1, on the reverse strand, counting down.
CTAGCTACTTCCTAATTGTTTGGTCAATTTTTTTAAGACTATTGTAACATCAAGAGAATACAGTAGAACTCATTTATAATAATATAAACTAGACTTGATCTGAACTGAGGTTCCACCAATGTCATAAGCACATAAAGACCATGACGATAATACTCTTTACAAAAATTGTGCTCTACACTAATGATTATTCATATTTCTTCAACCAAAATAAAAAAAGTTAAATATGAATACTGAAAACCTTTATTATCAGAAAATTAAGAATTACAGTATAAGCAAGTTCTACTGTACTATAAATGCAAGAGAGCAAAATTTTCAAGAGGTTATCTCGAGCTTTTTAAATAAATAATTATATATAAATGTTTCTACTTTTTAAAATACAAAGACTGCATCACTATTAAAAATTAAACTCTTAGGGACTTACTGACACATTTCTTCAGGAATTAGAATGTTCATTTTGGATGGAGACAAATAATAAGTTACTATTAAAAATGAGGCAGTTACACTCTTTGGTAACGTGAGCTAATTAGAAAGCTTGACCTTAAATTTCACTTTCAGTTGAATTCTTTTTTAACTAAACAATTAATGAATAAACTAAACTCCTGAAAGCCATACTTCAGTTAACCTAAAGGTCAAGATGTCCTGACAAGGTCATTTAAAATCTGACATTTTTAAAAAATGTATAAATATATCAAGGAATGCTTGAAATAATTCCTAAATGACCAAATCTGTACAAAAGGAGCGATTTTCTAGATATATAATATAACCAGCAGAGGTTTGAAAAATGTCAAACATAAGATTAAGTAGTCAAAATCCTTAACTTTGTGGTATACTATAGTAAAATAAAAATCTTTAAAATAAAATCTTCATTTCTTTTATCAGTCAGGAAAAAAAACAAAAACAGTTTTACTGGATCTGAAACAGTCTTTTAAAAATATTCTTGTCAGGACATCCATTGAATAGATCTTTTTACTAAATAAATTTACTGCAACAGAATAATAATAATAATAAATTACAAAATAGCTATCAGCTCTTAAAAAATTGTTCCAATAAAATATCCAATAATTATAGTAAGAAACAGTTGACTTGAAGAAAACACATTGAGTGTCTGTACTGCTGATTTATGTGAGAAAATGTACTCCTTAGTGTTGAAGTAATGACAAAAGATTACGGTGACTATCTAGAAGTGTTCCTTCAAAGATGCTAGATCTGGAGAAAGATACGATTTAGTTAGTATTTAAATACAATAATGCTAAGAAAGCGATAGGAATTAGTCAATGTTATTCAATAAAAGGCTTATTTTAAATACAATATATTTTGATACTTCATAACAGGTCTAATAAATATTGCTTATGAAATAATAATTGCCAATTGGTCAAGAAATCACAGAATGAAAACCTAGTTTTCATAAGAAACTTTAATAAATATTACTTAAAAGATTTTCCCATCAAGTCACAGAAAATTGATATAGCAGTAACCCTGTTGAGAAATCAAATGTTGAAAAAACTTACATCATCAATGTCATCATCTTCATCATCATCATCAAATCCATCGAAGGTGATGTTCTCATCAATCTCATCCTCGAAGGCATTCTCATTGATTTTGGCTGTAAAAATAGGAGAAATTTTGAGTAAGGAAATTCAATTTTAAAATTTAACTGATTTTTTATTAATTTAAAAAAGTATTACTGCTAAATAATTATTTCAGGATAAAATACAGAAAAATGAATTAAATTTGATATAATTTGTTTTATTGATAGTAATGAACCAGTAACTGAACACTAATGAACAAGGTAAAGCTGTATAGTTTGTTTGTTTTTGTCATACCTGAATCTGGCAATTCACCATAAGCTTTCAAGTTACGGGCCTCATCAGCTGTATATTTTAGGATCACATCAGCTTTGGTGTCTTGGTAGTCTCTTAGTCCAAGCAAAATAATGTCACCACCGTTGATCCACACCTGATTATGACAGTGACCTCCACAACATTAACCAGCATGATAACAATTGAATTACACTCTCTACTTCTATGTTAACTTTAAGGGGTTGTCTCACAAAAACAACAAAAAGATGACACCAATTTCATCTAACAAGTATTCAAACTCAGAGGGGAGATAAAATTTGTATATTACCTTCTTCCTCAATTTTCCTCTGATGTGACACAAACGTTTGATTCCGTCAAAGCACATTGCCTCTAGCCTCCCATTACCTAGCATCTTAGTAACTTGGGCATATTCCTGTCCCTCCTCCTTGAAGATGAGCTCTCTCTTCTCATTTTCGTTTTCATTCTTACCCCTTCTTCGGTTTTTACCTCCCTTACCTAGGAAGAAAGTGAAATATATTGACAATTTTGGTAAAAATGTGTTCCCTATGGGACGCTGCAGATTTTTTTGGCTAAGAAAGCATTACAATAAACTCAGTTCTGGATGACAAACAAAAATTATAAATTATTATTATGTTGCTGGGTCCTATAAAAATCAATGTAGAATTTTAGGACATTGTATTAATAGCATTCTATCTTATTAAACAGTTTATTTCATCATAATAAGCTTTTTGTATTGCACATATTTCAAGTTCTCTTAAGTAACATTTATGCTTTATTTCATCATAAATGATCAAATTTTTGTGCAGTCAGACCTCGACAAATTGACCTTCCTTGAGTGGAAAACCTCCCTATATAGAAATAATTTGTTTGTTTCTGACCTAATCCATACACCAATGTATTATAGGTCTTAACTCGAAGATTGTTTGGCTTCCAAACTCCATTAGTACCATTTTTCATAATCTTTGGATTATTATCTTGGGGCAAAATTTTAGAACACAAATGCTGTAGAGCCACATAAACGGAAGCAAATTTTTATCTAAATTTTGTCCACAAGGGATAAAGTGACTCTAGCAAGTAGGATGTCGCTTTGAAACCAAAAATGACCAAGACAAGAAAAATGAGTGGCTGGTTAACAAATCAGCATCCCTTTGCAGCATGCTGTGACTTTTTAAAAGAAAAATCTTATGTGGGGGTCAGTCAAAGCCAAGTTGGCTTCTTTTTATAAGAAACATCAGAAACCACCTCTCTTTCCTGTCAAGCCTTCTTGCCGCCAAAGCTCATTTTCCCTAACTCAAAAACACTAAGTTAAAAAAATGGGCAAATCTCAGAATCCTGGTCCCAAATTATTTTACACTAATAAGAGGAAGTATAGTACATCAAAGTATTTTATTTATAGATAGAACCCACACATGTTATTTATTGTCTGATAACCAGACATCAAATACTAAATACTGTAATTGTCCTACAACATTTGAAAATAACTGCCAAAAAATGTTCTGTTGGTGACTGCTGCACCAGTTGCGCTAAAGGTAAAATAACGGGAGTAATGTTTATCAGTGCTGCTCGTCTACCTGCCATACTTTTTAAAACAATGAAAATACCTGAAATATGTACTGATATAACAGTATTAATATTGTTGTCAATAATGATGTAAGTGTTTTTAACCAAGATGTTTCCTAAGTACCTGAGCATTTTTATGTGATATATACACACAAAATAATTTGGGACTGGGATTCCGAGGATTGCCAAAAAATGTTCAGGTGTCTCTCTCCTTTCAACTTAGCGACATATAATCCAAAATTTAATTTTAAAAACCAGGTTAATAATAACCCCTTTTTCATTCCATGGCAAGTAAAGTAGCGTTCACAACTTTATTAAGCCACCACTAAAAAGCAGGGAATCTTCAATGTAATGATGCACTTCAAGTCATATTCCCTTCAAACCCCTATTTGTTTGTATATGTTCACAAAATTATAGTTATTTATTAAAATAAAAAGGATCATGCCCAAATCTAAAATTCAGGGTTTTCTCCTGGCAGGAAATTGAAAAGTCCAGGAAATTTACTGTGAGATTTTAAGTCTCTCCTGTGTGAAGACACAAACAAGGGTACTCATGATTTAAGCACTAAAAAATCGCTCTCTAAGTTTATCTGATGTTAAAATTAAAAATAATTCAATAAATGAATATCCAAAAAATGTATTTTAACTTTAAAATGTAATATTAATTTACTCATAAAATACAGTCGAAAATTGCATCACATCAGATCAGAGGGCAAGGATGCAAGTCAACCAGAGATAGATGATGAATGTAATGAATGTTAATAATTTGTTAACCCACGAGCTGTGGTCGGCCAAAAAAATCAGCAGATCGGCACATTTTGTACTGTGACGGCCGATAAAATCGGCCGACCAAAATCAGGACCAAATATCAACTTCCAATCCACTATTTTATTGTAAACTTAGCCACTTCCTTTTTTATTATTTTAATCTTCTTCCGGGTCAAGCTAGCAGTTAAAAATTTAAAGAAAAGTATTTTTAATCGGCGTTTTATTGACACTGTTTTCTTAGGCCGATTTTCGCGTCAAAATGGATAATTCTGCAGTTGGACCTTCGGGTTTAGGTTATTAAAAAAAGATATACAAATATTTGAAATATCTAAATATCTATGTAAATATCTAAGTGATAGAGGTGATTATTTCATTATTCCACATGATAACATTAGCTCGAATTCTAGTTGTAGTGAATCCACCGATGCACTAGTACTAGTAGTGACTAGTACTAGTGCTAGCCCTATGGCGGCTATGCCTAATGCTAGGAATCGCAGTTTGACATTGAATTTGCACATTGAAAATTGATGGGTTTTAGTGACTGCTTCATATGATTTTCGTGCAAATGTAATAAACTTCACAGTTGGGCAACACAAATCAACCAAAAACGTTAATGAACAGTGTACAGCAACAACACCACAAAACTTTTTTTCCCTGTTCCTCAACAATGAGTTTTGCAAAAATAGACTTTATAGACCAATAGATATGTCTTTCACTGGTAAAATAAAGGATTTATTAATTTATTTGTACTCAAAACTTTTTAAAACCATACATTTTCTGAAAGATAAATGAAATATCTATCATATCTTATAAGTGTTTTCATGGATCTTTTAAAAAAAATTATGTTAAGAGTATTGTTATTTATGTAGTTAATATGCTATGAATGTTTCTTTTTTATTTATATATGTCTTTTTGCTTCCATGTAAAGCGCTGTGAGCCTGGCTCCTTGCTGGGATACAGCGCTATATAAATCATCATTTTATTATTATTATTATTTGAAAGTTTGAAAAAATGTGTAAAAAATTTTGTTCGTGAGCATTCTAAGGTCAAGGTCACATGATTTATTTTTGAGGGGGTGGTTAAAAGCGCTAACATAATCCCCATCCATTCCCCTTTCTAAAAATATATAGTTATAGGGGTTTTGTAACAATATTTGTATGCATTTTTTAATATTTCTGACGGTACCCAAAATGATAAAAAAGGCCTCCACATTACAGAATGATTCTTTACACAGTTCGTGGGTTAAAGCAATTCTGGATTGAATTCAATAGTCCCAATAGTGAATTAGTCAATGTCAAGAGAATAAAATAAAGTTAAAGCACTCAATTATTCCGAAATAATAAAATGAGAAGAACAAAATAACACATTTATTATTAAATTATAAAGTCTCAATAAAGTACACAGTACACTGTAGGCCTATACTGTATTATGTATACCGCTCAATAAATTACGTCTAAAATGAAAAATCTAGAAAAAGTTTACTTTGTGTTGTCTTGTCACATAATAAATTAAAAAAATTAGAATTAGGCTAATACTAATAAAAATATCTGCATTTTAAAATGTCATTAAATTAATTTAAAGTAGGTCTATTTTTTCTCTAACTCTAGCTCTAAACTCTAAAAATAATAATTATAATTCAATAATAATAAACATAATTTATAATATAATATAAGGATTTAAACTAGACCAAGAAATTTTTGGCGAAAAAAAAACAGTAGCATGTATTATCAATGTAGACAGTTGAAAATGACAGATGTCAGTGTAAATAGTACCCAACAGTTCAGTGTAACTACTGTGAACTGTGTAACAGACAACACGATGGTGATGGTCGATCACCTGGGCGCCCCCACCCTTCCATTTTCTCCCTTTGTTACAGAACATATAAATAAGCGTCATTACATCTAAATATCATATACATCGTTCTGACCTTTATTTTTTGGCATTTTCTGCTAGATTCTGATACTATTGGTAAAAATATTTTACTTTACAGAACATGTGAAACAGCGTAATAAGCTGTGTTGCAATGGTTAATACTAAGACCGGAAGCTATCCCATAAACCATCAAAAAGGGAAATAACCTTCCATCTCTCCAATTTCTTTTAGCTCATAATTATACAATTAATTCGTCTTCTAAAAGGAACTGCTGAGGCGACAACACTTGACACATTCGTGTCTATTGCCTCCTCTCTTCCAACTCCCGGTTCCATTATAAATTATGTACTCATATACTCTCTCTGTGTAGGCCTTTTTTCTTTCTTTCTTCGATGGATAAGGTGTAATGGGCTACAGTTTAACCCATATGACCGATAAAGCTACCTCTCCAACACCGCACACATTGAGAACCCCTCCTAAATACTTATTAACTTATTAGCCTGATTCATCAACTTATCGATCCAGGGGTGTAGATAAGCCAGATAAGGTGTTTCACGCCTTGGTACAAACTATAAAGTTGGTGGACCCCGTCGTCGCCATTTATTCACGCTTGTTCAAATATAATTAATTATAATGTAACTGAAATGCTTTAAGTATAAGTCTAATTTTGCCCCCCCCCCCCGATGCCATATTATGCAGGCCTACTCCCCTCCCCTTATTTGCTACACCTATGCCTATGCATTCATTGTTTGCTCTCATTACAAAATGTATAGACAAAAAACCACGAATAAGCGTAGGACGCAATAATCTTCTGACTTCTGTGTAAAGTGTCTTTATTTAACTGTAGTCTGTAGTAATTGTCATTTATATGTAATAGATAAGAATACGAGAATTCAGAACAGCAGACCATAATATCAACTTATTTCTTATGTTAATGATATTGTTTAATTTTAAACATATTAAAATTTAAAACAAAATATGAGTAAATACTTAACTAAATTAAAATATGTTTGATTCTGGATAATTTAAGTTAAAGTTTAAGATCATTCATTGTATAACATTATACTTCAATGGTATATAGTTTGAATTGGTTTGATGTTGCTTATATTTACAATAAAGCAGCGGAAATTAACGATTAATTTCTCGGTTAATCATTAAAAATTTTAACGATTGAAATTTATCCACCACTTAGACTTAATAAATGTACTGGAAGTTACAAATTTAAATATTTTGGCCTAACTATAAATATAAACTAGTTTCCGGAGGATTACAAGAACATTTTGGTTTAAAACTATAATCTTAATCTTATTTGTTACATTAGCTCCTTCTGTACAGAAGATTATTGCGTCCTACGTATTTTTATGGTTTGTGTTTAGTCCTGTATTCTTACTAGAGTTTTATATGATGATAAAGTGTTGGCTTTCCTGGTTTCTTCAGGCAACCCATTCCACGTCCGAATACCGGACGGAAAGAAAGAAAACTTGTATGTGTTTGTTCTTGCATATGGAATAAGAAAGGTGTTTTTATCTTTATGTCTATTTGAGGATTGTATTAAGTTATCTTTAGTTGTATTTCTAAATTAGAATTAATTGTCTTATGTCAACTTATGTATAATTATTAATTTACTCTTGGTTCTTCTATCCTCTAGTGTTTCAAGGTTTAATGATTTAACTAATGGTGTTACGCATGTCAGTTTTGAATATTCTCCAGTAATGAGCTCTTTTTTGGATTTGTTCTAACTTATCAATATTTTCTTTGGTGGATGGGTCCCATACAGAAGATGCATATTCTAGTATAGGTCTCACCAGGGTGAGGTAGCATAAGCATTTTAGTTTTATATCTTTGTTACATTTGTAAAAGTTTCTTTTTATAAAGCCTAAGGTTTTGTTTGATTTTTTAATAACTTTATTGACATGGGGATTCCAAGATAGTTTCTCATTTATTATGACTCCTAAGTATTTTGCATCTTTAGTTTGGGTTAGTTCTTTTTTATGAATGAAGTATTTTGAATTTATTTGTTTCTTTTTCTTTGTTACTCTTAGCAGTTGACATTTTTCTGGGTGGAAGGCCATACTCCAGTTAGTTTCCCATTTTATTAATTCATCTAAGTCTTTTTGTAAAATTTGTATACTATTTACTGACTAACGTAACTGTTCAAAATGTCGTTAAAAGTTGTGTGTCCATTGAGAGAAATCGTTTGTCTACCATGCAATGTTCACTCTAAGTCTAAGCTTCGTTGGTCCGTGTGCAAAGTTTAAAAAAAAATAATAAAATTTTAACAAAAATTAAAATATAATTTTTTAAAAAAATATATAAAAAGATATTTTTTTAATTAAAAAAAACCAAAAAATCGTGTGCAAAGACAACGTACACTTTTTGTAAAATATTTTACTTATTACAAAATTTGATGCGCTTTGTCAACGCCGTTGATTTAAAATTTAAACCCTTTACAAGCGTTGGTCAAATATCTGCGCAGCCACGCTGCTTAAACTTAAAGGAACCATTGACCATTGCTACAATAAACCATGGTTCTAAGTTCTAACACTTCACTTACATATCCCTGCAAATTAAACATCCATTATAGTATCAGAAACTTCAGCTGAGACAATCTAAGTCTAAAGCTATCACTATACTATAGACTGAATAATTGTTCAGCTTGGCTGGTTATATTGTCATTGTCAATTATACCCGCTCATCACTTGTGCCAAATAATGTCAAAAACTATACACTTGTCTGTTTGCGTAGTTGGTTTAAAGATGTCATATATAATTAGACATTCCAGTGAAATTTCGATTTTCGACAAGTAAGTTTAATAAATTTTACTTATGACCATTGACAGTCAGTGACAGTCAAAGTCAATGACAATGAGTTCAATGACAATGACACCTTGCCCTTAAATTTAAATTTTAAATTTTATAAAAATAAAAATTGTAGATTAATTATTTAAATTAATCTTTAACTACTTATTAACAGATTTAATTTATAATGATAAAATATTTTCAAATTAATCATATAAGCTTTTTTTTTTAAACAAAAAAATAACAAGACTCCAACTAGTTAACTACTTTGAGTTAGTAGTTAGTTAGTGACTCAATAAATTCAGTAATTTATTTGTAGACTGGGAAATGGAGCGAGTATCAGGTAAAAAATCAAATATGTTTTTCTTATTTTTTCCGATCCTTAACGGGCCTGTGGCGCAACGGATAACGCGTCTGACTACGGATCAGAAGATTCCAGGTTCGAATCCTGGTAGGCTCGAAAATTATTTTTTTAGAGTGGTTTGTTGTAAGCAGACTTACAAATACTGTGGTGAAGCGAAAAATAGCTCAATGGTAATCTAAATCACAATAGTTATTAACGAGAGGATTATTTATTGATTTTAACTTAAACTATTAATGTAAATACAATCAGGGCCGGCTTAAGGCAAACTAGGCAGGAATCATAGGAAAAAAAATCATGTTAAGCCTGGTCCCTTTTTGGACTCAGGACGTGTTAGCGCATTTTCGTATTATGCATCAGTACTTATGTTAGATATCAGCATTATGTAGTTATCAGTAATTGTGTTTAGATTTTAGACATATTTTTATAAATTTTCTTGTGTAATGAATATACCTGAAAAAAAATTATTTAAAAGTCACTTCTTTACATTTTAAAATTTTTTATTTTCTCTTTAATCTAACTACAAGTGGTTTGTGGTCACTGAAATAGGACTCATAAATGAAACATTCTAAATTGTAATCAGCTAATCGCCCAAATACTCCATCAATTGTTGTTTGATAGATCGTGGTTGCCAATCTTGTTGAAAGTAGTTGAATGTTGAAGCTTGTTTCGAAAAAGTTTTCAATTTCTGCCCCTGGGCCGCTAAGATCTTGATTGAAGTCACCACAAATGATGACGTAAAACTCTCTAAACTTTTACACATATTCTAATGACGTCAACCAAAAAAAAAACTAATTCTTTTGCACGCTTTCGCACCACTAACCAATAACTTTAACTCTTCAATGCTTGAAAAACGATGTATTCGACTTCCGGCAATGGCGGCCGTTGCCTGCGCCAGTGTTATCTCTCGATTCGCAATGTTTTTTGGTAGTTTTAACGGGGTTTTTTAACGGATCGAGTAACTGAGTGTTGATGCACAAATGGCAGGTCAGGACATACAAAAAACATATATACTTCATGGGTCTAGGACTTATGGTTGCTGAGATCTAGGGTGATGACAGACGGACGGACAAAACGGGTGCAATAGCGCATTCGACTTCTCGAAAATGCGCTAAAAATAGATATTTAAAGAGCAAACTACGACCTAGGTCAAAATAATAAGAGCCACCCAATCACAGGCTGATTATTTTTAAATAGTGCATGTTTAAATATTTTTAATATGACTTCATCTGTCCAGACAAATTGTCACAAGTTAATAAACATGAACCCTACGTTTACGTTAAATGTACAAATACTGAACATCAAATGTTTTAAGAAGTAAACCTTCAACATCCATATGTTAAATGCTGCTGTAAGTAGCAAAATATAACAACGATTCTGAGCATGGGTTTGGATGTAGACATTTTGTGTCGATAAAATTATTTGACGAATTTAATTAAGCTGAAGCTTCATTGATTTCTCAATTTTTATTTCTTTTTCTTTTTTTAAATAGATCTTAGCAACGAAAACAGCTGAACAAAATAAAAAATTAAAGATTATTTTAGTAGTCTGGCATGGCTATTTTTTTTTTTCTGAAAGGTTCAGTTTTTATTATCTCTTCAAGAATGAAAATTTATGAAATAGGTCCATAAGAAGGAAATAGCGATAGGAAAACATGTCCAGTCTCCAAGCTGATCATGAATCGTCAATGAAGCATATTTGTGCTATCGACGCTTTGATTGAACTTGAAAATCTGTTGAAAGAAGGAAAGACAATGGACAAGGAAACACAAAAAACTTATGTAAATAGACTAAGCACTGGAACAATGTTCTGCAAAGAATCATTTCAATGGTGCAGTTTCTTGCAAAACGGAAACTACCCATTAATAGCACTGCGGATCGATTGTTACAACCAGAAATATTAAAATTTGGGATTGGTTGAATTGCTTGGAAAGCGAGATTCGTGCCTAGGAGATCATTTACGGCGTTTAAAAACCAAAGAAATTCATTGATCAAAATGAGGTCACTAATCTGAGTCGGTGATGCCCCTTGACAATAATTTCATCACTTGATATAGATTTTGCACAATGGAAATTATGGGAGCAGTTTCTTACATGTCATACAAGGGGAGGGGCAAGTGTTATTTAACAGCTCACTCATAATATTATAAAACAAAAGTGGATCTGCTTTCAAGAGAATCGAACTCGTCTCATTCGAGTCGGTCACTGTACCTTCCATCACGACCAGTCAGTAGCGTAGCTAAGGAGGGGGGGTGTGGTGGTGGCGGTTCCGCCCTGGGCTAAACACATTTATGGGCATTCGAAAAATAAAGCCATTTCCTACAACCACCCTTTTACTTTTAAAGTGGGGGGGGGGGGAACCAAGGTGAAAAAATATCCTTAATTTCGAGTCTTAATTAACGGATTCGCGCAACATTTCTTTGATTGAATAGTGGTTGTTATAACTAAAACAAAACCGTTCAATAATTTAAAAATCGCTCAAAAAAGGTATCAATGTGTTTGGAAAATTAAGTGGTATACGTCACAGATGTCGCTTTTCATAAGAAAACAAAACAAAATAACAAAGAAGCACAACAACAAAAAAACACATCACCGATGTGCTGAATAAAATGTGCTATTAATATCACAACGACAGTTTTTGCGTGGAATTTTGAAGAGGGCAGAATGAAGCACTAAGAAGTGCCTACAACAGAAAATATTGCTGCTTTTATTGAAAAACTTAGACCCCCTTCCTAAGTGACGTCACCTCCTTAAAAGTCGTATTTTCTAATTGCAAATTAGCATGTTGCAAATTACTTTTTTCCATAGAAATATGCATTTAGAGTAAGTCTGCACTCTAATATCGCAATAGCTGTGAAGCTACGTAAAGCGACATATGTAAATTAAAAGCAGTCACATTTCTCAAACACCCCTCGCCCTAGCGTCACAAATGGTCACAAATGCGTGACCCCCCCACCTCCCACCCGGCGTGTGACGTCCTTTATGGACGGCATCTTTCACAGTTACTGTGTCGTTAGACCTTAACAATCCGTCGTGAAACTAGTGATAGAAATATTTTTAAAACAAATAATTTATTATTTACTTACTCTTTCTAATGCGAGTAATTTCCCAACCTTCCTGGTTTTATCTCCCCTGCCCATACTAATCAGTTCTTGAATTCTTCCAAGTAACCGCCCATTGTCTGAAGATAAATTAAAGCCCTTGTTTTTAATTTGATTGGCAACCAGCAAATCGACAGAAGTTAATAACTGAATTGTTTATCGTTTTATTCTGTCGACATTTTCCTATGTTGCTGTTGTGTGTGTGCACGTGTGTGTTTGTGTATGTTTGTGTTTCGCAATTCCTCTTGGAAGAAATCATTGACTGTTGTTTTCATTTTCTTATATGTTTTTATCGTTCCTCCCTGAGGAAGCAAAGGGCTTCTTGTCGACCGGTTCGTTTTCCTGTTGCTATTGTTTTGCTTTTATGTTGAGCCTTGTTTAAAGTTTCTTCTCCTATTGTTGCTAAACTTTTAAAAAGTTTCAGTCATGAGCCGTAGTACAAACAATGATCAGCCCATCTATAGAAACTGCTTTGGCTTTTAATGATGCAACAAAATTGCTTGCAGTTGCATTTACATGATAGCCTTTGTGTCACGTATTTTGCATGTGGCTACGGGGATCTTTGTTAAAATCTTGATATTTTTTGCATGGTTTGATGACAAATGCCAACTGAATTCCTCGTTTTACTTTTTGCGGAAAAATGACACAATAATTACAAAATGCACATTTTAACATTTGCGAGTATAAAAGCCACGGTGAATAGTTTGATAACCATGCATATCTAAAAATTAAAAATTATGTTTCACTCACTGTCAGGTCTTAACTCATATATTTTATCAAGGGTCCAACAATCACGAATCAGCTGCAATTTCAACTCATTTGAAAGGTCATGTGTATTGACATACCTTCTACTATCCAATTTAGAAAATGAATAAGTGTCAGCGACAATCAAATTAGAAACTGTAGCCTCATCTGTGTCTAGCTGTTAACTTGTACCGATGTCCTCAATGCCAATGATAATTCAGATGCTGCAGACGCCCCAAAATTTTCTAATAACGGCATTTCGGAATCCCGCGATTGCACTACTTTTCGTGATTTTTTTAAAGCCTGTAAATAATTTTCTATCAATCGTTGGCAATCCTGCAGTTTCTACACGTATCTTATTTAGTAGCAAAATGTAATTTTACTTATAAGAATTTACGTTTTTGATTTATTAAATGCATTAATATATGTTATATTTTAGCCACTACAGTGCTATTTTGTGAGCACTATTAATTTCTAAGACATTTTGCGGCACTTATGTTATACTTAAATTTAATTGAAAATTAAACCTCTATATAGCATTGTCAGGTAGGGGCCGTCCAGAATTGACGTCACGGGATTTTTGCCTATTTTTAACCCCCTTGTCACACTTCGTTACAAAAACTTAGACCCCTCCCCCCTCCCCTTTCACACATCGTCACAAAGTTGGGGACCCCTCCCCATATGCGCGTGACGTCATTTTTGGACGGTCTCTTAATTAAAATACGTGATTCCCCCAACCCTTCCTGGAAAAATTCCTAACGACGCCCATGCTTGTGGCCACCATCTCCACCAGAATCTAGACTTTAAAATCACCGAAATTAAACAAACTGTAAAAACAAAGTTTTTTACTATAAATCCCTGATATATGAGACAGAAATACAAGTATTGATTATTTTCAAAATTTACAGACTTAACTCCCCTTGATGAAAAAATTTAAACGGCGTGGGGGTGTGGTTACCGATGGCTGGACTGAACTCCAGCCACACGTGGAGGTGAACAGTAACAGACGGCGACATAGAAATACATAGAGATTAACTAAAAGTGCATTTATTTTAATTACGATAAATCCGATCGACCTGAAATTTTGATACAATGCACTTTTAGGTGACAGAAGTGTATGTGCAAAAATTTCAGCTCGATAGCATCACGGAATGTGTGTAATTTTTTAAACCTTTTTTTCGACCACGACAAAACAGTGAAGTTAATATAAGGGATTTAAAAACGCTTTTGCATACGACTGTATTGTTTATGTTTGTCTGGGTTGACGCTGGCAGCCTGGTAGAGCAACACAATTGTCTAGACGCCCACCCACCACAACCGCCACCAAAAACACACCAGTACTGGCAACACCACACACCCATCAATACCCTCGGCAGTAGTAAGGGATGCAGGAAACGATTAGATTTTTGGAGGCGTACGCCTCTGACGTCACTTCCGGTCTATGACGTCACATATGGTGGGCGTGGTTACTTCCGGGTTATGATGGGGTCATTTCCGGTTATGGGTGGGGTCATTTCCGGTTATGGGTGGGGGTCATTTCCGGTTATGGGGGGTGGGGGGTCATGTCCGGTAGGTGTGGTACCAAGATGGCGTCGAACATGTCTAAACACGTGTCCAAGATGGCGGCCAAGATGGCGGCGAACATGTCTGAACTTGTTGTTCAAGATGGCGGCCACTGTAGGGGCAGTAACTGCGTTTATTAAAAATTAAGTTATTTCCCTTTGTTTTCTTTTATAATGTTATTGTTATTGCTTTTATTTTTTAAATATTTTATTAAATACAACAGTGGTTCTCAATATATTATATAATAGTTAGATTTTTAATTTTTTTATTATTTTAAATATTTCAATGGTTTTCAATGTTTTATATAATATGTATTT
>MUZC01004345.1:542396-556602 GCA_002072015.1 Radix auricularia | reverse complement strand
CGACTCTAACAACGACTCTAACAACGACTCTAACAACGACTCTAACAACGACTCTAACAACGACTCTAACATCGACTATAACAACGACTCTAACATCGACTCTAACATCGACTCTAACAACGACTCTAACAACGACTCTAACAACGACTCTAACATCGACTCTAACATCGACTCTAACATCGACTCTAACAACGACTCTAACATCGACTCTAACATCGACTCTAACATTTTCCAAAGCATCGGTTCTATTCAACAAGTGTGCGAAAATAGTTTCGTCAATTGTCTACACCGCTTCGTCATGGCTTGGGAAAGGCATAAGCATAGCAAAGAGTGTGTCTCAAAACCCAGACACTCAGATACACAGACACACTCGACGGATTTTCAATCATGGCAGATAAATGTGAACTGGGTATTTACTGTATAACAAAAGTAAAATATTTATTTTATTTATTTATTTTAGTAAAATTAGCTTGTAAATTATTTACTCAAAATTTGTAAACATTTGAATGGCTATTGCTTTATTTTGGGAAGTTCTTTTAATTAACATTTTTTACACAAAGCAACAATCAATAAAAGAAAAAAATTGTCTTTGTCTCTGTAAAGAGGATTCTTAGAGGTTTAAGTCAACAACAACAACAGCAACAGCAACAACAACAACAACAACAGCAACAACAAAAAATACCATTTTTAATAGTAATATCTGCAGCAGACTCTTTTGTTGTGATTATATTGGTTATATAATGTGACTTCAATGACTGAGTTTCAAGACTTTACTGCTTGTCTCATGATGTGAACTGGCAGTGATAATAAATGCAAACCAAAACCAATTAAGTCAGTCATTACACAGACCACGGCACGGATTAGTTGCTTGATTTGTAGTGTTGATTCACATTTTAACTGTTTCAATCGCTCTTTACTATTAATACACAACGTATTCAATGTAAGTGTAATCGCCAACATGTATGATTGTTTATCATTTATCGTGTACATGGCATGTATATCACTTCCCTTATAACATTGTACACGGCATGTATATCACTTCCCTTATAACATTGTACATGGCATGTATATCACTTCCCTTATAACATTGTACATGGCATGTATATCACTCCCCTTATAACGCGCGCGTCATGAGAACCATTGCCGAAGTCCACTTAGCGGTCAAACCAAATGAAATCAGCGCTGATGGGCCGTGCTCAAGGCTCCTACCATCCACTCCAGATGGGCCGATTGGTTGCTACCTTCCTGATCTGGCTACCATTAATTCGATTCCGCCATCCCCCTAGGCCACACGCCATCTTCCTATGGTCCGCCCCTGGGCAATGAGGAAATCTGTTTCTAGAACCATGTACACTCGCGGTCAACAGGTAAACGTGCGACCTTCAACAATTGGAATAATCGATAAAGTACCAAAGTCTAAGTCGATTTTTTCCAAAGAACGGTAACCGACCCATAACTAAACCCTGATCCCCATTACAAGGTGTATAGATGTTTTACATATAGAAAACCTGAGTTTGTACCGTAAACATCTTATCTGGAGATCAGTTTATTGTTATTAATTCTAAATATGATGATGATGACGATAATGATGACGATAATGATGACGCGCACTTGACTTTAGAAACTAGAAAACGTTGCTTCACTAGGGCACCATGTTCTAAAAAGTGAAATTTTTTTTTTTACTAACCAATTAGCAGGCTTGTCTATGCGACATATTTTTCTGTCCCATCCCATCCCATGGAAATTTATGCCTGTCCCATCCCATCCCATCCCATGGGACGTTTCCCATGGGAAAAACATTCCCATGGACAAGACTGCCAATAAGAAAAGTTATTAATTATTAGTAGATTTTTTATTTATTATTACAAGCCAAAGATCTCTAAATTTCTTAAAATTGAGTGAAACAAGGTTAAATATGTGAATATTAGACCTCCTCTCTTCAAGATATTTTCAGAATGCTATTTTTTTTAAAAAAAAGTTCCTATTGGCTAGTAATACATAGAGCCAGGACACATACGCGTCATATTTTCTGATCAAACGCATTGGTCATACATATCTAAACACAGTCGTTCAACTCATTTACAAACTCACATAAACACACACACAAACACATACAAAATTTAATTGTAAAAATTTAACATTAGTGAATGAAAGAATTACAGTAAATTGGAGCAAAACATACTAAATTATTTTGGCCACAAAATTTAGTCAACATTTTTTATACGGAGACATTGAATTTGTTTCTTCTTTAAAGAAATTTGAACAGCATCTATTTTTCTGATTGAGCTTGGGTCTTATTTCACATCATTACACGGAAGTCCTTGGACTCTCTCTCGTTTTTCTACTGGATTTTTTTTACCCTTGATTTAGCGTCCAGACAGTGGTTCTCAAAATATATTTATTTATGCCCTGTTGGTGCACAGAGGTTTATAGATAACGTAAACATTGAATACAGATCTAATGGACTTTATCACAAACAAATATCAGCTGCATAAGAGAAACTCACTAAAAGATACATTTTATGTAAGATTTGTCACACTGCAATACAATTGGGATGTTAACATAAAACAATAAAATTAAAGTTTGAATTACAATATAATATAAGACCCCGTGAATGTTCAAGAAATGCATATAAAAAAATATATATATGTATATATATTCATTGGCAGTGAGACTTTGTTGCACAATAAAATCACATCACGTCCTTTTATTTCATTGGCAGTGAGACTTTGTTGCCCTTTGAAATTACATCATGTTCTCTGATTTCATTGGCAGTGACACTTTGTTGCCCTATGAAATGACATCACGTTCTCTGATTTCATTGGCAGTGACGCTTTGTTGCCCTATGAAATGACATCAAGTTCTCTGATTTCATTGGCAGTGGGGCTTTGTTGCCCTATGAAATTACATCACATTCTCTGATTTCATTAGCAGTGTGACTTTGTTGCCCAATGTAATCACATCACGCCCTCTGATTTCATTGGCAGTGAGACTTTGTTGCCCCATGAAATCACATCACGTTCTGTGTGTTCCTTCCTGTGGTGCCGCCAGACAAAAAGTCCCGCCTCGTTTGTTGCGGGGCTGACGGAGTGTGGCCTCGCGATCAGCTCGGTTAAGCTCCTTCTAATGAGCCGCAGCGTCTTTCAACCTTTCGGCCGTCAGCAAGCACTATGATTAACTACCGGTGTAATGTAATGTCTGGGGCGAACCTAAACCTATAACACCCAGACGCGATAAGCGATAAAACCTAATATTAGCCACCACGGGCTGAAGGGAAATTGGCTTCGGCGAAAAATAATAATAAACTTAAAAAACACAGCGTTGGAGTGAGCGTGGGTGGGGTGGGGGCGGGGGAGTACTCACGTACTCAAGGTGAGGGGAGAGCAGCAGAGACAAGTGAGATACCAATAACTCTTCTGTCCCAATCATTAATCTCACTGTGAAGTTTTATTAGCTGGATGGGTGTTAGTTCGGAATTCAGCAAACAATTTGATGGTATACGCAAGTGCTGTGAATGTACGTGTCATTGCTAAAATTGTGTGGGTACCTAAAAATGTATCTTAAAACGAAATTGAACTTGAACTGAACTGTCCCTTAACCTGTCGTTGGGTTTTTGGGGCAACGTTGTGAACTGTCCCTTAACCCGTCATTGGGGCACCGTTGTGAACTGTCCCTTAACCCGTCATTGGGGCACCATTGTGAACTGTACACTATCTCGTGCCATGTGTCCCGGCCCTGTGCTGCCATTGGGAAGACGCTAAATGACAGGCCGGTCCACTCTTTGATATCGTCCTCCCATCTCTTCCTTTGCCTATTTTTCTTCATCCCTGGACTGTGCCTTGCAATATAGTCTTTGAGAGACCTCCAGATCTTGTCACGTGTCCGGACCATCGTAATTACCTCCTCTTAATTGAGGTGAGAAGTTCCTTGTAAGGGTCAATGACATTACTTATTTTATTGCGGACCGCTTCGTTCGTGATGTGCGCTGTATAGGAGAGGCTTAGTATCTTCCGAAAAATCTGATCTCTAGCGCATTGATTCTTCTTTGGAGGTCTGCAGCGAGCTTCCAAGCCTCAAAACCATACAAGACTACCGACATCGCCAGAGAGCGCATTAGCCGAATCTTTTATCTCTGGGAGAGAGTTCTTTGCTTTGCTAGATGTGGTTTGCTTATAGCTGCCGTTGTTTGGGCCATTCTTGCAAGAATTTCTGGCTTTGAGCCTTCATCGGACATTATTGCCCCTAGATATTTAAAGGTGGAGACCTCTTCGAGTTTTTGCCAGTTTATCCGAATTTCATTAAAATCTATAACATTAAAAAAATATTTTAAATTAAAAAAAAACAACTAAATTTAATTACCAAGTTGATGAACCATTTAAATTTAGTATAATATATAGGTCTATAAAATTTTGACATGTTTTTCATTCTGTTTCTTTCAATTACTCCAGCATTACATCGAGTTACCAATTGTTTACCTAAATAGAGAAATGTTTCACTAAATCCTTATGTATTGTGTAGTTCTTCGGTAGACATATCTAACAAAAAAACCCAAATACTTTGACATGTGTCTGTAGGTATGTGTCTCGCTGTGTCCAAAGTTATAACTCTGGGTATATGTATAAAGGCATGAGTCCAAGTGTCTATAAAGTATATTTCTAGGCGTGTATTAAGATCAGTGTTTGTGTAGATAAGTGTCTGGGTAAATCTAAAGATATACGTTTGGCTTTTCCAAACTAATTTGAATTTCATTGTATAAATATGAAAAATGAAGCTAGGAATACATGTAGGTAAGTTTCTAGGTATGTAAATACGAGTCTAAGTAATTGTGTGGTTAGGTATGTATGTAGATATTGTTATACGCGTAAGCGGAGTCTTTGTATTTCTTTGGGTATATAGCTTAGTATGTCTTTAAGTATGATGCTATGTGAGAGGCTCGCTTTGTGGGTAAGAGTTAAGGTAGGTGTGTAGTTATCTGAGTAAATATGTAAGTATGTGGCTGGGTATGTGAGTAAATATGTAAGTATATGGCTGGGTATGTGAGTAAATATGTAAGTATATGTCTAGTTATGTGAGTAAATATGTTAGTAAATGTGTCTATATGTCCATCTCTTTCAGTATGCTCAATTTTATTATTTAAAATTTCTATTCACCAAACATTGAAGAGGCAAATCTTTACATTTCCTCTTATGTCTAACTTGTCCATGGAACAAACTTAACAATTTTATAGAACTTTTACAACTGTGGTTTAACAACAAAAAAGAAAACCTTGGAAATTAGCCTGCACAGTTTTAAAATAGGGAATTTATGCTAACTTATCTTTAAAAAAAATTCCGAATAAGACTAACAATGATTGATATAAATTTCACTGTACTTTGAGTGATATAATTGTCACTTGTTGATAAATTGTGCTAAGACTTTTTTAAAGTTCATGTTTACTGAGCATCATATCAAGCAGAGCTGAAACAACTATTAATGGCACCATGTGATGTCCAAATAATGTTAAACTCCCGTCCCAGGTTCCACGGGCGTCATTTAGGTGAATTCTTCGCTGAACAATTTTTAAACAATATATAATAATTATTAGAAATAACACAAAGCCAAATTATAACAATAAAATTACAGTTAGTTTACAATTTAGTCCACGCTGGCGAATGGGGCAAGTGATGTAGCAGCGCTCACGTGCAAGTTTCTGTAGCCATGGTAATATAGCCCGATGGCTATCTGCCTTTACTTTGCCCCAACAAATGTCCGACAGTCGTTCGAAGCTGGATGGACTCGTGGCTCTAGCCCGGGACTGTCGGTACCAAAGCCAAGCGCGCTAACACTCGACCACCGATGGTGTTGTTTTTCGTTGAATTAAAGAATTCCTGGGGGGAGTCAGATATACACTTTAAAAAGTTTCAATGAGAATGAGCTCATAAACGATATTAGTTATAAACGATATACGTTATAAACGATATAAGTTATAAACGATATAAGTTATAAATGTTTTGTTTTGGCTTCCTTATGTCTCGTAAGACGACGGAATTCTCTGTGCTCCTGTGGGTAGACTGTCCAGAGGTTCTTCGAAAAAATCCGGGACATTTTTGTTCAATTCCAGGACAAATTAAACATAAGTAAAAAACCTTAAAACATTTCTTTAAATAGCTCACTTAAATCATAAAGCAATAATAAAATAGCCATTCATTATTTTTTAATAATTTTTTATTCTTTTTAAAAACTCTTTAAATTCAATATATTTTTAATAGGTAACCCTTTCGAATATTACTGTGAATTTTTAATTATATTTTTCGCTTGAGTGGATTTTTTCAAGAAATTTGTCATTTTTCTTGATGGCATCATAGAAAATGCTGCAATTCATGTTTGAATTGTATTGAATTGATAAGAGGGCATCAACTGTGGAGACCTCCAGCTGGGTTCATTGGTCAGTCCAAATCTGATTCATGTAAGAAAACAAGCGCTCAACTTCAGTGGAGGTTCCTGCTAATGCGAAAGCAAATTGCACTAGTTTTTCCAAATTTACCAGTTGTCCTGTGTTGGTGCGAAAGTGAATAAATAAATTTGCCCAAATCTTATCAGGTGAAAGCTTTTCTTGTAACCATTTCTGCAAATTGTCAGTTATAAAAAATTTGATAAGATTAAATTCGTCGAACAAAAGTCACTTTTGACTTTATTCATAAAAAATACTTAATTTTCATACAAAAACTTTTTAATTTCTAAATTCCGGGACAAATTGCGTCCCTGACAGGATTCCGGGACAGAGGTGAAATTTAGGGACTGTCCCGGCAAATTACCAGCAGATGGACAGTCTACCTGTGGGATTTACGCACATGATCTTGCAGCTTCTGCTGTGGCTGTACAAGCCCACTCGCGAATGGCAGCCTTTGCTGCACTTCTCACACTGAAAGGTAGTGCTAGTGGTTGTCTGAATTGCTCTGCTTTTCCTCTTTAGGCGAATTTCGTCTGCGACCTGTTGCAGGTATTTTTCCCCTGCTTCTAGCCAAGCAGTCAATGCCTGTCTCCAACTGCACCTGTCCCCAGCGAGTTCCTCCCAGCTATTTATGTCAATGCCAATAGCTTTGAGGTCTCTCTTGCACACATCTTTGTAACGGAGGTGAGGCCGGCCTGTGGATCTCTTTCCTTTGGCTAGCTCAGAATAGAGGATGTCCTTTTGGATTATGCCATCCTCCAATCTGAGCACATGTCCCAACCACCTAAGCCGACGCTGGCGAAGAAGAGTTGTCATGCTTTGGATTTTCGCCCGTTGTAGCACTTCGTTGTAAGTGACATGGTCCTGCCAGGTGATTCCCAGGATGCGCTGGAGACAGCGCATGTGGAAAGCACTCAATCTCCTTTCTTGTCTGGAGTATAGGGTCCAGGATTCACTGGCATAAAGGAGGGTGCTTAGCACACATGCCCTGTAAACAGCAATTTTGGTATTGATGGTCAGCTTTTTGTTGCTCCATACTCTTTTTGAGAGCCTGGCCAGAGTTGTAGAGGCCTTGCCGATCCTTACGTCTAGGTCGAAATCAAAGGACAGATTGTTGGTGATGTTGGATCCAAGGTATGTAAAGCGTTCCACGGCCTCAAGTTGGCAGCCATCGATGGTCATGTTAGGTGGGTCAGCGTCTTGGGCCATCACGTTGGTCTTTTTGAGGCTGATGGTTAGTCCGAAGTCCCTGGCGGCCTTGGCAAAGCGGTCCATCAGGCTTTGCAAATCAGCTACGTTGTGAGTTGCAATGGCAGCATCGTCTGCAAAAAGCATGTCCCTGATGAACGTTTCTCGGATCTTCGTCTTTGCCTTCAGCCTGGCCAGATTTAATAGTTTACCATCAGAACGTGTATGAAGATAGATCCCCTCTGTTGAGGATCCAAAGGCATGTTTCAACAGGCAGGCAAAAAAGATGCAAAAGAGTGTCGGGGCGAGGACGCAGCCCTGTTTGACTCCACTGAGGATATCAAATTGAGGGGAAGTTGAACCGTCATACTGCACCGTGCCTTTCATACCATTGTGGAATGACTGTATAATGTTAAGCAGTTTTGGTGGGCAGCCAACTTTTGCCATGACTGTAAACAGCCCATCTCTGCTGACCAGGTCAAAAGCCTTTGATAAATCAATGAAGGCCAGGTAAAGGGGCATGTGTTGCTCTCGGCAATTTTCTTGAATTTGTCTTAAAGAAAAGATCATGTCGATTGTGCCCGGAAACCGCACTGTGATTCAGGATATACTCTTTCAGCAAGTCTTTGCAGTTATTTAAAACAACGCGTGCAAAGACTTTGCCCACGATGCTAACGAGAGAAATGCCTCTTTAGTTGTTACAGTCACTTCTGTCTCCTTTATTTTTATACAGCGTGATAATATTGGCATTTCTCATATCCTCTGGTACAGCTCCTTCTTCCCAGCAATGGCAGAGGAGGCCATGCAGGTGTTCCAGCAATACACTGCTGCCGCACTTGATGATCTCAGGTGGTATTCCGTCCTGACTAGGGGCCTTGGCTATTAGTAATCGCTCAATAGATTCTTTTAGTTCTGCTAGGGTGGGTATGTCGTCCAGTTCTGCCATGAGGGGGAAGCTTTGAATGGCATCGATGGCATCTTGGGTTACATAACTTTATTGGGAGTAAAGTTCTGAATAGTGCTCCACCAATCTGTACATCTGTTTAACCCTGTCACGGATTATTTCTCCAGTTGAGGACTTCAGTGGGGCTATTACTTTCTTAGAAGGCCCCAAGGCTTTTTTAATGCCGTCATACACCCCCCTAACATTACCGGTGTCGGCCGCAAGCTGGATGCACTGACAGAGTTATAAATGATATATAAGTTATAAACTATATATAAGTTATAGAGGATATAAGTTATAAACGATATAAGTTATAAATGATATATAAGTTATAAACGATATAAGTTATAAACGATAAAAGTTATAAACGATAAAAGTTATAAACGATATAAGTTATAAACGATATAAGTTATTAACGATATAAGTTATAAATGATATTAGTTATAAACGATATTAGTTATAAAGGATATAAGTTATAAAGGATATAAGTCTATAAACGATGTGAGTTGTAAGCGATATAGTTCTGGCATCGAATATTAAGAGGTAAGATGCAATCTGAAGAGCTTGGCTGAAAGCCAAACTATTTAAAAATCATTAACTTCGCCTAAGGTCAAGTTTGGAAAAAAACCGATTATTTTAATCGGAAAGAAAGTTGTTGTTTTTTCTTTATATACACAAACCATCACTGGGCTAAATCATTATTGAACAATCTGTTGGCTGTGTTCTCATTAAAGAGAAATATTTTTAATGTGACAGCCGGCCTGGTGTTCCTATTGATTGACGCTCTTTTTTAAACGTGTATGTAGTCGAGCCTTCAAATCAAGAGGACACATTTTAATTTTAAAACTAGTGGTCAGTTGGAAACTGGTCCTGTTTGTAAACAGGTCAGTTGGATACAGGTCAGTTTGTAAATGTTCAATTTTTCCAAATAAGAGGAAATTAATTTTTAAAATCTTGTTTTAAAAATAATACAAAAAGTATCTGAAATAATTTTATGCTCTTGGGCTCAACATGCTGACAAATTTAATGTGGGATGATAATACTAAGAACAGTGTCAAAATAAGTTCTGCCATTGTAATAATGATGAGTTAGGTTTTAATCATCTTTATGAGTGTTGACAAAATGATGATCGCTGATAAGGCTTATAACATTTTAAGAATTATTTTTAATTATTCTAATCAATGTTTTTGTCTTATAGACTTAAATGAGCTACTAGTAATTTCTTTTACTTGTCTTACAGCCTGCGTTTTAACGAAAGAAAATAAGAACGTTAAAAAATTGTGTTTTATTGTTGACTTTGTTTCTACTCTTTGTTATGGGAAAGACTGCTAAAATCACTCTAACAGCAAATAAGCCAAAGTCTCAATAAACTAAGATCATGCTGGAACCTAAGAATTGCTTAGACCTAATGGTCCTAGTAACTTGTAGTTCATGTGATACACATGTTTGTTTGTCGTTGAAAAAAAACTATTATTCTCTTTTTCTAAATATATGTATTGCTTGTTTCATTAATTAAATTGTAATTATTAAAATGATTTATCCTAAAAATAAATTCTTATATTTTCTTATATTTTCTTATATTTTCAAACTGAGCTTTTTGGCTTGCCCTACACGAGCTGGACATGTAGTGATAAGATACTTATTAGAGCACAAACTGGACATGTGGTGATAGGATACTTATTAGAGCACACACTGGACATGTGGTGATAAGATACTTATTAGAACACAAACTGGACATGTAGTGATAAGATACTTATTAGAGCACAAACTGGACATGTGGAGATAAGATACTTATTTGAACACAAACTTGACATGTAGAGATAAGATACTTATTAGAACACAAGCTTGACATGTGATAAGATACTTATTAGAGCACAAACTGGACATGTGGTGATACTATACTTATTAGAACACAAACTGGACATATAGAGATAAGATAATTATTAAAACACAAACTGGACATGTAGAGATAAGATACTTATTAGGACACAAACTGGACATGTAGTGATAAGATACTTATTAGAACACAAACTGGCCATGTAGTGATAAGATACTTATTAGAACACAAACTGGCCATGTAGTGATAAGATACTTATTAGGACACAAACTGGACATGTAGTGATAAGATACTTATTAGAACATAAACTGGACATGTAGTGATAAGATACTTATTAGGACACAATCTGGACATATAGAGATAAGATAATTATTAAAACACAAACTGGACATGTAGAGATAAGATACTTATTAGGACACAAACTGGACATGTAGTGATAAGATACTTATTAGAGCACAAACTGGACATGTGGTGATAAGATACTTATTAGAGCACAAACTGGACATGTAGAGATAAGATACTTATTAGAACAAAAGACTTAGCCTAATTTTCAACGTGACATTTTTATTTATAACAAAATATGCACAGTTTTTCTTAATGAATCATTTCTTTGTTTGTTAACGACTGGAATTTGTTAGACATGAATTATCTTTATACGTCTACTACAAAAACGTCTTGTCATATGCCGTATATTAAAACAATCGTATTGCTGAACATCTATATTAGTTCTGTAAAAAATGTCCTCCGAAAACTCAACGCCCTAACCACTTGTCATACAAATCTCGTTTATTCTCGTTCTTTCCAGTTATGTTAACACTGGCAGACCCGAACGAATACCGTCTGGTGCGAGACTTGATGAAGAGCTACGACAAGAGGATAAGACCCTCAGTCAACCACTCGGAGGCCCTTAACGTGACCTTTGGCCTCGCACTCGTGCAAATCATCGATGTGGTAAGTGCTGTGACGCAGTGACGCCGTGTCTCTTTAATGCCAATCTGTATTCTGTATGACTCTGTCCAAAACATCACATTGTACATCTGTCTCCTTTATTATGTCTTTCTTTCTCTTACCAAAGTATGCATTCAATTGCATATTGGTTTCTTCATGCTTTTGTTAGTCTGTCAACTTCTGCTATAACTTAACATTCATTCTTATACCTCTTTATTTAAAAAAAAAAATTTTTTTACCTTCCTGATCTCGCCTTGTCACGTTTAACTTTTAATAAATTGAGTCTCATAGGTAACATATCCTGAAACTGACGGTTTTTGTATTAAAGTTTTATACGCAATCTTTCGTTTCACTTGTATTAAATCTTCTGCTTTTAGATTACATATATGTTACATTTTAAAATAATACCGTGCTGAACATTTCCTCTTACGTCATTTTTAACTTTAAGTCTCTTACTATTTGGGCAATTTTAAACAGACGCCATCTGGCCAACTGATTTGTGCGGGACCTTACTTTACAAAACTTCGTTGTAATATCAGACTTACTAAAATTACTTACCTATCTCCCCTTATATTATTGTATCGACCACTTGTATTCAACATTATTGGAGATTGCATTTTTTAAAATCTACCATGTACTAATGCTTTTAAAACTCATGGCAGGTTACTTTCTGACATTAAAACCAATACTAAGCTGTTAAGTAGAAAAATGCATTCGGACCATTTATGTGTTCAAAGAGATACTGTCATATAGCGGGAAATAAATATTCAATATTTGATGTGTTCGACTTTTTAGACAGTAAACGACGAACAGCGTTGTAGAAACTTGCGCAAGAAATCGATTGAGATGGGTGGATAAAATAATATAGGATAAAAGGAGGCGAGGGGCGGGGGAGGAGTTGAGCCATAATTTCATATCTACTCAGGGCAAACAGATAAAAACCCTCGTCAAATAGTGATGGAATAGCTTTTTCCCATCATGCTTAGCGCATGTGATTTGAAGGAGAATATTTGAGCTCAACCTCGCTAACTGTAAAACTTGTAGTTTATCATCAGTTTCGAGAATTTTTCTCATAGTTCGTTTTTACTTTGGAAAATATTCATCCCAGAGTTTAAAAAAAAATAATTAATTAGCATTCGTTATTTTATAATTTTTCATTACTTTTAAAATATGTATTTATAGTTTGTCCTCGCTTAAGGAAATAAGTACCTATTAGTTCGTGATTAAATTATCTAGTAGTTGTTGTGTACTTGATCATTACTTTAAAAAATTTTATCTCATAATTATTCTTTACTTAAATGATTAGTTATTGCATTCAACAATTCATTTAGAAAATATTTCTCATACAGTTTTTTTTTTTAAATCATTTTTAGAAACTGGTTATTTTATAGTTCATTATTACTTAAGAAAATATTTATGGTCATGTTCATAACTACTTTTGAGTATGTTTATGTTATATTTAAAAAATAGTGACGAGAATAGATATCCATTTTTCAGAGAAAAATTCCCTAAACTTTAAATATTTCGATAGATTATAATTTAACAAGATACGACCCGCGGGGGAGAATACGCCGCAGACTGACTCGAAGAAGTGAAAAAAAAATGGGGGAAAGAACGGACACAAACTACTGCAGGAATAAATCAGAACAACGTGATTTAACGTCACGAGGGGGGAGGGGACCGCCGATGCATTGTTGGTCTCCAGACACGCCCACTGCGGTTAGCTATCTGCCCCTCCCTGCCCATCCCTAGTTTCCCAACCATTAACTGTGTTTGGCCGAACATAGTGAGGGCCATTCGTCATACTTATTTGCACTCATATAAATACAACTTTATATATAAATTACTTTTTTTCTACTCTCTATTATGTTTTAAGATTACATGAGATAATATTTATCTTATAGGCTAGTTATTCATGACTAAGTGCCTAGTGATCTTGTAATTCTTGAGCCGCGCGTTTCTCAGAAGTCATTAGACCTATAGATCTAAGTTTTATAACTTTTTTTTTAAAAAAATTGCTGGCTTGTGCTAATCTCATTTCTATTTCAAACTTTTTTCCTCAGTTCTCAATAATCTAATGGCACTACTTTTATACAAAATTGCATATTTATGAATGTGCGTATTCACTTCTGTTTATTTTTTGGGTAATACTGACCCATATCCTCTTTCTTAACGCCAATAGCTATCGAGGACCGCACAGACAACTGCCTTTTGTTAGATGGGATATTTTGCTTAAAGAAGTAATAATATACTAATACATATCAGAGCTTTAGAATATTTGAAAATTGTGAAACTATTTCAATAAAATATTTAAATCAAAAACGTATTGGGAGTCTTAAATCCAAAAAAATTTAAAATACTATTAACTTAAAAAAAGTATCTTTTGAAATGAAAACATGTTTAGTGTGATTAGATCATCTCTTAATGTAAACCTCATTTAAAAACGAAGATGACGTCATCAAAATGTGACTTCGTGACTTATCCCAGATGATTATGTCGAGTACTTCAAGATGTCTATCCTGTTTCAACATCTCTACTCTCTGAGTCTCTGTCTGCCCTTGTTTCAACATCTCTACTCTCTGAGTCTATGTCTGCCCTTGTTTCAACATCTCTACTCTATGAGTCGATCTCTGCCCTTGTTTCAACATCTCTACTCTCTGAGTCTATGTCTGCCCTTGTTTCAACATCTCTACTCTCTGAGTCTATGTCTGCCCTTGTTTCAACATCTCTACTCTCTGAGTCTATGTCTGCCCTTGTTTCAACATCTCTACTCTCTGAGTCTATGTCTGCCCTTGTTTCAACATCTCTACTCTCTGAGTCTATCTCTGCCCCTGTTTCAACATCTCTACTCTCTGAGTCT
>MUZC01004345.1:528141-538457 GCA_002072015.1 Radix auricularia | reverse complement strand
CTCTCTGAGTCGATCTCTGCCCTTGTTTCAACATCTCTACTCTCTGAGTCTATGTCTGCCCTTGTTTCAACATGTCTACTCTCTGAGTCTATGTCTGCCCCTGTTTCAACATCTCTACTCTCTGAGTCTCTCTCTGCCCTTGTTTCAACATCTCTGCTCTCTGAGTCTATGTCTGCCCTTGTTTCAACATCTCTACTCTCTGAGTCTATGTCTGCCCTTGTTTAAACATCTCTACTCTCTGAGTCTATGTCTGCCCTTTTTTCAACATCTCTACTCTCTGAGTCTATGTCTGTCTTTGTTTCAACATCTCTACTCTCTGAGTCTATCTCTGCCCCTGTTTCAACATCTCTACTCTCTGAGTCGATCTCTGCCCCTGTTTCAACATCTCTACTCTCTGAGTCTATGTCTGCCCTTGTTTCAACATCTCTACTCTCTGAGTCTCTGTCTGCCCCTGTTTCAAAATCTCTACTCTCTGAGTCTATGTCTGCCCTTGTTTCAACATCTCTACTCTCTGAGTCTATGTCTGCACTTGTTTCAACATCTCTACTCTCTAAGTCTATTTCTGCCCTTGTTTCAACATCTCTACTCTCTGAGTTGATCTCTGCCCTTGTTTCAACATCTCTACTCTCTGAGTCTATGTCTGCCCTAGTTTCAACATCTCTACTCTCTGAGTCTCTGTCTGCCCCTGTTTCAACATCTCTACTCTCTGAGTCGATCTCTGCCCTTGTTTCAACATCTCTACTCTCTGAGTCGATCTCTGCCCCTGTTTCAACATCTCTACTCTCTGAGTCGATATCTGCCCTTGTTTCAACATCTCTACTCTCTGAGTCTCTGTCTGCCCCTGTTTCAACATCTCTACTCTCTGAGTCGATCTCTACCCCAGTTTCAACATCTCTACTCTCTGAGTCGATCTCTGCCCCTGTTTCAACATCTCTACTCTCTGAGTTGATCTCTGCCCCTGTTTCAACATCTCTACTCTCTGAGTCTCTGTCTGCCCCTGTTTCAACATATCTACTCTCTGAGTTGATCTCTGCCCTTGTTTCAACATCTCTACTCTCTGAGTCTATGTCTGCCCCTGTTTCAACATCTCTACTCTCTGAGTCTATGTCTGCCCTTGTTTCAACATCTCTACTCTCTGAGTCGATCTCTGCCCCTGTTTCAACATCTCTACTCTCTGAGTTGATCTCTGCCCCTGTTTCAACATCTCTACTCTCTGAGTCTATGTCTGCCCCTGTTTCAACATCTTTACTCTCTGAGTCGATCTCTGCCCTTGTTTCAACATCTCTACTCTCTGAGTCTCTGTCTGCCCCTGTTTCAACATCTCTACTCTCTGAGTTGATCTCTGCCCCTGTTTCAACATCTCTACTCTCTGAGTTGATCTCTGCCCCTGTTTCAACATCTCTACTCTCTGAGTCTCTGTCTGTCCCTGTTTCAACATCTCTACTCTCTGAGTTTATCTCTGCCCCTGTTTTAACATCTCTACTCTCTGAGTTGATCTCTGCCCCTGTTTCAACATCTCTACTCTCTGAGGCTAGACTAGTCACACTTCAAGTCGCTTCTCTAAGATCATACAAAAGTTTTTGTTTAGCTTTCAACAAGGTTAATGTCTCCTCTGTCCCTGACACCCGTGCACCAAGCGCTAATGATGTTCACGATGTCAAACTCATCTTTTATGTTCGTCTAAAAACACACACAACATCATCGTAGAGGAATTTATTGTTACAAAGACCTCTGTGGTGAAGGGAATGAAGATCAAAAGCGAATATTGCGGTTATCAATACACTTTGAGACATGATGTTTTACGTTTTGTTATTTGTTTAAATACAGTTTAGGCTTCAGAAGCTCCCGACGTAAAGCTATTTTATTGATATTTAAGAATGGCATTATGTAGTCATGAAAGGTAGAACCATGCACTAGCTCCTTTATTCGATGGCTTATTATTTCAGTGACTACAGCAATTTATGACGTTGCTGTTTTGATTAGCTAAACATCGTTTCACCGACACATTCTATTCCTACCACTAGAGCTAATTCCTCTCATAATAATGCTCTCCATTTTTGAAAGATGAAACTCGGATGAAAATTTTTCAACAAAAATGTGGGACAGTGCGCCAATAACATTTTTATTCATGTTTTCCTTTGTTGTATTTTAAGTTAATGTATCTTCGGAAGTCGATTCAAACTCTTTCCTTGGCCAACATCATTCCTTTGCGTTTTAAAGTTTGAAAAAACGTGTGTTTTTTTGTTTGGTTTTTTTTTTTTGTGAGAGTCAAATTTTAAATGTTATTACTATTACCATCACCAACTGTAGATATTAGTGTATAAATGAACCAAAATAGATCCTTGCAGCATATTTGGTATATTACCTTGAATTAAGTGTAATATATTAGCTTGAACTAACTGTAGTAAATTAGCTTGAACTAACTGTAGTATATTAATAGCTTGAACTAACTAGTATATTAGCTTGAACTAACTGTAGTTTATTAGCTTGAACTAACTGTAGTATATTAGCTTGAACTAACTGTAGTCGATCTCTGCCCTTGAAGAGCGCAGGCTCGGGACTGCTGATTTTCTTCCACATGTAGGACTAACTGTAGTAAATTAGCTTGAACTAACTGTAGTATATTAGCTTGAACTAACTGTAGTATATTAGCTTGAACTAACTATAGTATATTTGCGCCATCTTAGTATATTTGCGTCATCTAAGTTTAGTATATTTGCCCAACCAGAGTCGTCTTAACAACATTTTGGCCCCTCGGAAAAGAAAGAGGGCGCCTCCAACCCGTAGGAATAAAAAAATAATTATACATAATATTCATATAAATAAACATATTCCCATAAGGGCCCCTATGCTTGTGGGCCCCCTGGCAATAGCCCGATGGGCCTAAGCATTAAGGTGGCCCTGTGCGTAACCTAGCTGAAACATTTTATCTTTGTATAACTGTAGTGTATTTACTTTATCTTACCAGGACAATTTTACGTTAACTATCAATAATATAATGGATTTATGTAGCTATAGAATTAGGGATTTAATTTTTAAAATTATTCTCAGTTTAAAACATTAACACTTATCTCAACCATGGAATGTCTCTATCTTTTGTTTAGGATGAAAAGAACCAGATCTTGACCACCAACTGCTGGCTAAATCAGGTAAGACGATACTCACCTAAAATAACATTTACAGGATGGTTTGTTAAAGGTGGTGAAACCGTTCTTGTCAATGTTGACATGCCATTAGGACGTATACAACCTGTCACGTGACACACTGCTAGGACCGGGCAACCTGTCACGTGACACACTGCTAGGACGCAGACAACCTGTCACGGGACACACAGCTAGGACGTAGACAACCTGTCACGGGACACACTGCTAGAATAGGACAACATGTCACGGGACACACTGCTAGGACGTAGACAACCTGTCACGGGACACACTGCTAGGACGCAGACAACCTGTCACGGGACACACTGCTAGGACGCAGACAACCTGTCACGGGACACACTGCTAGGACGTGGACAACCTGTCACGTGACACACTGCTAGGATGGGACAACATGTCATGTGACACACTGCTAGGATGGGACAACCTGTCACGTGACACACTGCTAGGATGGGACAACCTGTCATGTGACACACTGCTAGGACGTGGACAACCTGTCACGTGACACACTGCTAGGATGGGACAACCTGTCACGTGACACACTGCTAGGATGGGACAACATGTCATGTGACACACTGCTAGGACGTGACAAGGTATCACGTGCATACTCCTTTTCGTAATAATGACAGCTGTCAACCCGCAATCTTTTGATTTATAATTGTTTATTACATTGTCAATTCTAAGCGGTGTCTTTTGCATTAGAATGTAGCACATGTGTTAATAGAGAACATTAATTTTCTATGTGAGGAACATCAAAAATCAGTTTTGAGCCTATGGTTGGTGGGGTGGGGGTGCATCAAATTGACTCATGATTTGGATCAGATAAAACAGATTATGTAGTAACTCAAACATAATTAAACTATAGATTATGGGGGAGGCTAATTATTGGAAAAACATATACCCCAGAATGATTGTTAAAGGGCCAAGTTAGAAATACAAAATTACACCACAGAGTGTGGGTAAAAGGGCCGAGAACTAGACGACTCACAGATATTTGCCGAGAACTAGACGACTCACAGATATTTGCCGAGAACTAGACGACTCACAGATATTTGCCCAGAACTAGACGACTCACAGATATTTGCCGAGAACTAGACGACTCACAGATATTTGCCGAGAACTAGACGACTCACAGATATTTGCCGAGAACTAGACGACTCACATATATTTGCCGAGAACTAGACGACTCACAGATTTTTCCCCAGATCGTAGAATTCGTTCACCGCGTATCTTGTCACGGAGTGGAGTGTTTTTGTCAATATTTTGGTAATCTGATAGTCGTGCTTGGGTAAACGAGGCTGTGTTGCTGTATTTGACGTGAGCTGTTAGTGTCTGACCAAGTTCAGCAGACGACATGATCTCGAACATTCCTGAACCGATGTGAAACGTTAGAATCTTTTGTCTTGGAGGCCCTGTAATAACTCCTGTCCTCATGTTACTCAGACTGTCACGTGATACATAGGACCATTTCAATACCTCAAGCAAAGAGAGTATTTGTTTACTAAACCCTTGAGCCTTAACATTTCATAAATCTTGTTGACGTCAGAGTGTTATAATATTTTACTTAAGGAACTCTTGATTTTAGACATGGATAACACTGGAATGATTTACATGTAAGTCAATGTAAATTTTAAGTTTATTAATGACAGACTCGTTAACGAAACTTACATCGAAGAAGTGAGACTTGAAGACAAAGAATAATCTATAGAAATTTTTTTTTGTTATTATCTTAATTAATAATGTCCTAAGTTTTAGATAAACCCAGCTAACACTAGAAAACCTACATAAGTTCACGTACGCTTAAAGTTTATTCTAAACAACAAACAATTTTAAGAAAGTTCATTCACTTATTAATATATTTCAAAGACTTAAACTTGAGGATTGCAAGTTTTCATGAGCACGACCGCTTCTATAGTCAATAAATAAAGAAAATGTGATGAGATTCCATAAATATAGGCCATGAATTATTTTCTCTCATTAAAAAGTCTATCGTGCTGAAATGTAATAATTTTATAGACCCTTGACTGAACCGGTATCTCGGTATCTGATAATATTAATACATTTATAGGCTATTGAAGACGCAAAAAATACAAATACAAAGTCTGATGAACTGTCTGGTGAGATCCAACAAAAGGTAGTCCAGAATACCGGATATTTCCTATAATAATCTGTAGACTTGATGACATCCAACACACACTCATCTACTTTAAACAGACTTTCTTTATTTAGAACAGTTCGAAATCTCAACGTTAATACTTTATTACAAGAGCTTTGGCGATCGAAACTGAGAAAACCAACAATTGTATCTGTTCTAATCAACAACTTCCCAACAAGGACGAGACCTCTTAATAAAGAATGATCTAGATTAGAGAACCAGCCAACAGTGAAGGGATTTAACCTCGAAACGAAATGATGCATAACAAGCGGAAATCCTTGACAACGAGATGAGGGGAAAAAATTGGCAAAACTTCCATTTCAGTTTGGCGCGTAAAGAACCTGATCGCCCAGGCAAATATCGATCGTTGAATTAGTTTATAGCGAATGGATTTAACACCTAAGGATGGTGTGAAGAAAAACATCTATGTGGATAGTTAAAGGGAACAAACTGATAAGAATTTTAAAGTGGAAAGGTTGGTTGGGGATTGGGCTAAACTTCAAAGTCTCTGCATTTTATGCTAATTTTAAGGGCATAAAGGATGTGGTGTAAAACTTTTATAGTAAAAGTATGTGGTGGATAGCATTTGGGAACATACATTCTTAATAGATTTCAAGACCATAACATTGCTTGCTGCGATGTAGCCTAATGGGTTGTGGATTCCTCTACTATAGCCCCTTACACATATAAGAACTGGATATGGGAATGTCTGATTAGTATTGTATTCATTGAATTCAGTAATAACTTCAATTGTTTCAAGAAAGTCCGTATCTCTTTATTGGATTTATTTCACGCCAATGGGTTTTTAAAAGGAAACCATCAAACTTTTACTTTAACTTAAAAAGCTGATAGTTTTTTTAATATACTTTAGAAACTGCTTGCTTCTCTTGGTCACATTTTTCATTATTTTAAATAGATTTTTTACAGAAAATATGTTCCTATTTTAAGTCTGGTTGCTCTAAGAAAGTTATTGTTAGTTAACGGGAGGTCGATAGACAATGGAAATTAATTTTTAATCAAATATTTTATTTTAGAATTTCAATTACATTAAAAAAAAACTTTCGTGCAAATGTTTGAACATTTTAAAATCATTGACCGGCACAAAGTAAATCTATTTTTAAAATCTCTTTTAGAGATAAACCATTGGATAAAATTTGAAATGTTTTACTGATCACTCATTGGTTAAAAGTTAACATGTCTTTAATATTAATAACTAAATTTAAGCACCCGAATTCTAATTGTTCTCATCGAAGAATTTAGACTGTTCCAAATGGATCTTCTCTAATTTATCACATAATTTTATTAGGGATCGATATCCATCAAGTTAATTGGATTTAACAAAGAAATGGATCCTAAAATGTATTCTATTTGGAGAGTGGAATTTGCAAAATTATTTGATTTCACATGGCAAAAGGTTTCTGTGTGTCAAATTTTACCTCAAAGAATGGTGTCCTTCATGTCAAAGTTTACCTCAAAGAATGGTGTCCTTCATGTCAAAGTTTACCACAAGGAATGGTGTATTTCAAGTTAAAGTTTACCATATGGAATAGTGTATTTCAAGTTAAAGTATACCACAAAGAATGGTATATTTCAAGTTAAAGTTTACCACAAACCTTCCTATACTTAGGTGTAACCTTCCTTTATCACGGTGTAACCATTTTCTAGGGTTAAGTCAGTTGAATGTTTCCCCCAAGCAGTCTTCTTATTAACGGTCAAAATGTCTGATATTTCATTATTTTATTTCATACATCTTGTTTGTAGTTTTTATAGTTTCTTTTAATGTCACAGTTTTAGTATAGACATTTTTTCTATTGTAATGGACAGAAAAATAAATTACTTTAATATCCGTTCCGACGATTGACTATAAATTGCTGATGATAATATCTTCCAATTTTATGCGACGTCACACAACTTTATGGACTCTGAAAACGCGACAATTTTTCAGGCTTTAAACATAAAGTCTGGAAGCCATCAGGCTAGACTATTCTGGGACTGTGAACTAAAATAGAAATAATCATTTGTAAAAATATCACCTTGTGGCAATCATTTTTTTTTTCGATTTAACACATATTTACTGGAGACGTTTCTGTTGATTCTCGTTTCTGCACTAAAGTAACCTACGATGGTTTGGTATTTAAACGCATTCAATTCAACCCAACGAACTCTCTCTGGCAAGAGTTGAGGCCAATACAAAGTTACTTAGCGATTCAAATCCAAATGTTGTTTTAATTGCCCTTCTTTTTATCTCGGTTTTGCAACGCAGATTTGGACAGATTACAACCTCCGCTGGGACCCGGCTAAGTACGGAGGGATAAAGTATTTGAGATTGCCATTCGATGAGATCTGGAAACCGGACATACTGTTACATAACAAGTAAGTTATCTTTTGATTTGTTTCGATGGTGGGATATTAGAACAGATTGTGTGTGTGTGTATGTGTTTTTAGCATCTTCATGAGATTTTTCTCCTTAAGAAAGTAATTGTGTCAAGTTTTTTAAATTTCCAGATGCTCTGAAGCAAACAAATAAATACAACATATTATTTTAAAGCTTTTATTAATTTATTTTAAATTAAGT
The DNA here is from genome assembly GCA_002072015.1 of Radix auricularia. Lineage (NCBI taxonomy): Eukaryota > Metazoa > Mollusca > Gastropoda > Lymnaeidae > Radix > Radix auricularia. The sequence goes on along the minus strand of MUZC01004345.1, from coordinate 530,569 downwards.
TTTAATTAACAATAATTTGAAATAGCCTATCAATTAGTTGCTGTTAGATATCAACCAATACTCGATAGAAGCAAATATTTATATACGTATAATTTACGTCCGTCTAGTTTGTTAAGCCGTATGTTTAAATGTGTTTCTTTTCTTTTTATCAGTTTATTTTCTCCTGTTTACGTTGTTTTATTGAAGTATGTTCATCTTTACCGATAAGATTTTTTCATTGGTGCACGTTAAAACTCAGTTTAAATAATTTCTTACTCTACTTACTAGCAATTCATCTAAAAATGAGAGATCATTTTATGAAAAAATATTTAAACTTTTGAATATCTTTGAAAAATAAGTATATTGAATTGTCACAAGTGCTGGTTCCTCTTCATCAACATTTTTTTAAGCTCCCTTGTGAAACATAGGACCGTAATCAAAGCCTTCCGTTTAACACAAACCCTGCCATAGTTCCCAGCTCTTTCTAATTTTCTCTCATCACCCAACACCCTACGACTCCATGTCTACGTTGGTCGTCCTCTTCGCCGTTTCGTTATGTCTTCAAGGGATCGTTCGCGGTTTCCATGCTCCTTGATTCCCAATTCAAGCAAAGTAACATCAGAACGTCACATTTCGCACATCTGGCCCTCTGCCGACTACCCACGCTCAGGGCTTCCACAATATATGGTCTAATTTTTTTTTAAAGTTTCTATAGCCAATGATTCAATTAGGCCTTGCGACTAATAGTGCACTTGTGACTACAGAGAGAGGCTAATTGTTCAACGTTCAAAGTAGAGGAAATCAACACCAGCGTACAATTGGTCAGCAGCAATCATAAACTTTGAAAATAATTTATCTGCAGCACTGATTATTGTGACGCTAATTCTCGAACTTACTTTCCAGAAAGTCATGTGCCATCACATGTGGCATCTCATGTGACATCACATGTGCCATCACATGTGACATCTCATGTGACATCTCATCTGACATCTCATGTGACATCTCATGTGACATCTCATCTGACATCTCATGCGACATCACATATGACATCTCATGTAACATCTCATGTGACATCTCATCTGACATCTCATGTGACATCTGATGTGACATCTCATGTGACATCACATGTGACATCTCATATGACATCTCATGTGACATCACATATGACATCTCATGTAACATCTCACTTGACATCTCATGTGACATCTCATGTGACATCTCATACAACATCACATGTGTCATCTAGCTTGGAGTTAGATTACAATCACGTAGTCTGATCAATCACAAACGCGTAACATCGTGATCAAGTGACTTCTGTAAAAGTGCCCGCAATCTTTCGTGTCCCAATGTGGTAAGGACCAACATTACTTCATCAACACCTTCATGGTTGACAGTTGACGGAAATACAGCTTCCAACCCAACTTGACCCAATCAAGTCATTGAGGAACAGTTCTTTGGTTCCCTAGAGCACGCGATACTTAACATTGAAACGAGCTACCAATCATATCATTGGCGTTTGTTATATTTGACCCTGCGCATACCTGATCATTGAAACATACCATATAGATTCTTGAATATTTTTGGTCTAATTCCTTGGCAGGCATGTGAAGGACTTATGTAAATTTGATTATAAAAATTATGTTGACACGGGTGAGTCTTCACATTTCTATTTGTGTTTCAACGAGAGTAAATGGCAGTTACAGAAACAAAAATAATAAATTCCCAATTTTAACATTAAAATCTACTGGCTCTTGCAAGAACATTTCACTTTGACTTGAACGTTTAGAAAACTCTCCCAAACACGTAATTAAAAGAGGGTGATTATTTTCTTTTCACTTCTAGAAACCAAACAACAACAAAAAAAGTGAGGGGTTTGGAGAAGAGAGGAGGCTCTTAACTTTAAGCTGAGCAACAACTTTATTTTTTCCCCTCTTATTTCGTTGTCATTGTTTTTTTTTTTCGCGGGTTCTTGGAGTTACGTTTCCTGTCCATTGTGATCATTAAGAGTACTCAGCACTTTACGGCAGGTCTTATTGAGGGGGCCATCGATTAATACGATTAGCTTTACAGCCAATAGTGGCCCGCCTACACTCGGAAGGAAGATGTTTCAGCTACAACTGATGTGAACCTATGGGTTAGACCGTAGACCAGATTTACCCTCGTGTTTTGGTAAGGGATTTATCCCAAGGGCCCTAAGACCCCATTAGGGCCGTGGTGCTCTAGAGCTATGTTCCATGTGCTGTCCAGTAATGTCGGTGACTAGAAACAACTGGTGGACAGCTCTAATGTCGGTGACTAGAAACAACTGGTGGACAGCTCTAATGTCGGTGACTAGAAACAACTGGTGGACGGCTCTAATGTCGGTGACTAGAAACAACTGGTGGACGGCTCTAATGTCGGTGACTAGAAACAACTGGTGGACGGCTCTAATGTCGGTGACTAGAAACAA
>MUZC01004345.1:486567-509305 GCA_002072015.1 Radix auricularia | reverse complement strand
ATGACAGTCGTGTATCATATGTTACTATAACATAAATGACAGTCTTGTATCATATGTTACTATAACAAACATGACAGTCGTGTATCATATGTTCCTATAACAAACATGACAGTCGTGTATCATATGTTCCTATAACATACATGACAGTCGTGTATCATATGTTCCTATAACATACATGAACAATCTATCTTACAGGTGTTTACTACGGGATGACAATATTCATCGTGTCATTCGCCACAGCTATGACGGTCTTCACGTTAAACATTCACCACAAAGGCACAAGTGGCAAACCTGTTCCTAACATCATAAAAAGAATCTGCTTTGACCTCCTGGCCAAGATGTTCTGTATGAAAGTGGACACGTGGGAGGACCCTCCGCCTGACCTGGTGAGAATTCTAATAACCATTTAGAGCTGTTTCCGGTATATAAATAATTTGTTAATGTCTTTAGAATTTATAAGAAAAAGCTGGTCCAGATTGGAAAATATCAGATGTCTTTGACTCTAAAATATCTTTAAAATTAACAAACTAAACTCAGAATATTTTTAATAACAGGGCGATTCTAAATGGTCCTTTGTTGGTTAGTAAGGAACCATTGCCATATTTAAATGTTTCATTGTCATGGCTCAAGGTAACGATAATTTAGGGCTAAAGATAAAGTTAGTTAGTTAGTGAGGAACCATTGCCATATTTGACAATTTCATCGTCATGGCTCAAGGTAACGATAATTTAGGGCTAAAGATAAAGTTAGTTAGTTAGTGAGGAACCATTGCCATATTTGACAATTTCATCGTCATGGCTCGAGGTAACGATAATTTAGGACTAAAGGTAAAGTTAGTTAGTTAGTGAAGAACTATTGCGATATTTGAATGGTTCATTGTCATGGCTCAAAGAAATGATAATTTGGGGCTAATGGTAAAGTAAGTTAGTTAGTGAGGAGCTATTGCAAATATTTGAAGGTATCATTGACCTAACTTCATGTAACGCTACTTTGAGGCTCGAGATAAAAGAATGAACGATGGCCCTTGATATATCTTCAAGCAATGTTTGGCTTTTATTGATTTTGGTGCTTGCTGATTGTCAAGGGAAAGATCTGTGCACCTATTTTATTAAATGTTTCAGAATTGTACTTTATTTAATAACTTTATTTCAGTTTGCATCAAAATGCATGGATTTGTTATTAAAATATTTTAAGGCATTTATGTGTAGATTATGTTTTCTTCAATCTCTTATTATCAACTGATTTAAGCGATTGGTGCATGGCCAGAAGCCTACTTGCTTTTTCTTCTTTATGCAAAAACTTTTGTTTTAAAATAAAATTTCTCATAGCTTTATACATTTGAGGTCAAATACAAAATATAATCATTTTTAAATGATAATGTAAGCCCATATTTGAAAAAACCCCATAAAATTACGCATGATCGTATGCTATTGATTCAGTGGTTACTTGTGCAAAAGCTTTTAGTTTCAAATAGTCTGAGTACAATAGAATGATTCTGATATTGAAAGACAGAAAAGAGAAATCTACTCATTTTTTTTTTAAATTTTAAAATTGGTTTATTAATCTTTGATATTTTTATTGTATGGTTTTCAAACAATTTCTCAAATTCCATTTTCCAAAATCATGTTTTAGTCTTGATCTCCTGTACCAAATATGATTAAAAACTTTGGTTCTTTTCAGACTTCAAAGCACACTTTATGCGTACGGAAAATGAGTTTTACAAGGACAATTTAAAATGTTTAACTTAAACTATATCCACAACTATTTATAAAGCCCTAAAATGACTACCGGCCATATAAACTAAAGAAATCCGCATCAAGCTTTACTTAGTTGTGAGTTGAAATTATCGAGGTATTAATGTGCTTCAAAGATGAAAGTTTGGTTTGATTCTTTTATTGGTTCAATCTATGTAACACCAAACTTGACAATGAATATCAAATATAAGTAAGACTAGCGCCACTGTTACTTCGGGTAATCCCGTAAGTTTATTGATGAGAATTTACCCCAAATCGAATACTCAACAATGACAACCTCTTTCATTTTTCAGGAGTCTTAAAAAATAAAACTGACCCTAAAAACATACATCAATTAAATTACTTTCTTTCTCGATATTATTTTATCACCATTTTCAGCTTACAAATATACTTATGTCTACTTTGTTTATTCCTTGTTTCCTCAATTTACTCAGTTCGCTCCCTGCAACTCCAGTGACGCCATACAAGGAGGAACTTTTTTTCTTGAGTTTATCAGTTACCATTATGTTATAATTTTCTTTCAGTTCACGCCTGATTGCAATGGTGTGCCCGGTGGATCGTCCAATTATATCCGTTACAAAGTTGCAAATCAAGAAGACACTGATCAACTCAATTTGGTATGTCCCTTGCCGACCCCTGGTCACTGCAAAAACACTTGTAAAAGAGGAGAGGGCAAAATGTCATGTTAATAGGACGTCTTTATTGTGATACAAGAAATATTTAAAGTTGTATGAGATACAGTGTGGATTCTTAAATTCTAAATTAATAGTCTCGAAATTTATTACATTAAAGATTTTTTTTTGGACAAGATGAAATTAAAATAGCTTTAACTTCCATAACAACAAAGAGATACATCACGTGAACACATCGCTCACAACAACAAGTCCTAACGTTACGTTACTATAACTCAATCCTTCTCAAAGAAACTATATGTCAGATGGTTAACTCTTTTGCCCTTGCTTATTTACTGGGATATTTTACATCTATTTTATTTTCCAAGCGCAACATTATTTTAATGGGCAGCACCTTTCCCTACTAAATTTAGTGTTTACAATACAATATATTAAAATATTTGATTAAATTTAGAAAATATTAAAACTAGAATTCCAGAAGTACCAAAATCAGAAACTTTTACGAGATCCTGGGGGAAATAGCGTGTTGATCATATGACTTATTTATATATGATCATGAAAGATTATTTAATTATTTAATTTAAATAGAAATAACGCACTTACACTCTACCGCCCGCCGTGGATTTGCTAGCATTAACCAAGTTGTATCTAGGCTCGGACAGAACCGTTGAATCTGATAATGAAATGAGATCGTCATTATCTGCCTAAACAGCGTTAGCTTACTTCAGTAGATCTTGTCAATAATCAATGTAATCATTGGGTATTATACTGAAGTTTGTGAGCTTTAGATTAACTAATAATTCACCCCAAAAGTTTACCAGGAAAGTTTCGATTACGCAACCTTGTGATCTGATATGAAATGGTGAGTACGTCACACATCATGACATGCCGGCATGCAGTTATTCAAATCAGCTGCTTTATTTTTAGTTTTGACAGAAAATTCACTGGCAGATTTTTTATTCTTTGTCTTTTCCCATTAAAAAAAAACAACAACAACATGAAAACATGTTTCTGCTACTTGCTGTTTACCGCATATTATAGCGTTCTTTGCATTTAGAATTCTTTTTGCATGTGTTTCTTAGCAATTCTGTTGCCAAGCTTCATACCGAAGTATCAAAAGAAAAATATTGAAAATGGTAAAGGATTTCTTTTCATTCAAATTACAGTGGTACCTCTCATAACGAGTTATTCGCATAACGAGGAAAAAGAAATTTGAAGAAGTTTCTCTCTTAACGAGCGATATTTCGCAAAACGAGTTTTGCTGAGATAGAGGAAGTCACGTTTTTCCCGACTTTCTTTTGTCTGCCGGGACTTTCGCGTCGATTCATTAGTCTGTGTTAAGCACTCGGTCTGTTAGCGTATTGTCTTCGTGTGTGATCATCCGTGTTCACAAATTTTGTAAACAGACATAATTCGTAATTTTTTATGTGTAAAGTATAATAAACTGTGCTAAAATGTCTTTAAAGAAAAAACCTCAAGAAGACAATCAATCATACGACAGAAAAAAATAACTGTTGTAATGAAAAGTAGAATCTTCGAAAAGCGGGACCATGGAGTGAGTGATGCTGATATGACGCGCACATACAATCGGTCAACATCAACGATCTGCACTATTCTAAATAACAAAACCAAATTTAAACTTACATTGAGAAACATCACCCTTATGAGGAGCTGATTCGTGCTATAAAACTATTCAATGATAACGCTGTGACATATTTTCGTTAAATTGGAAGCGTCGGCAAAAAACAAATGCCTTTAGACAGTTTTCTAGTTAAAAAGGATTAAATATTTGTCATAAATCCATAATTTTTATTTACTTTTTTTTGTTTCAAATATAAATTGTATTTGAAGTTGTTACACTCCTTCACAACTCTTAGGTAATTTTATCTAAAAATATATTAATAAAAAATGTTGTTTGAGTTTTTTTCAGCCTAGAACTCACTATCGTATTTTACATTGATTTGTATGGGAAAAATTGTTTTGTTTAACGAGTGTTTCACAAAACGAATAAGACTCCGGAACGAATGTTGCTCTTTATAAGACGTTCCACAGTATTTGAAATGAGATCTACTTTTCCCCCAATACTCTCTGAGCCATTTCAAGATCAATAGGATATCATTTAGAAAGAAATATCAATACTTCCACAGTATAATCTTCTCAAATAACTAACTTTTCAGAATTAATTGTCTTCAAATATTATCAATGAAAATGTTAACTAAATGTCAGATTTCTTTTTATTATAATTCCACAAATAACTGTCTACTGAAAAATATCAAGTAGATATTATTGACCACTGTCTTGTCTTTTATTTCATATTTCATAATGTCATTGTTTATTTCATATTTCATCATGTCATTGTTTATTTCATATTTCATCGTGTCATTGTTTATTTCATATTTCATCGTGTCATTGTTTATTTCATATTTCATCGTGTCATTGTTTATTTCAGGAGCTCAAGCCCATAAATGACATGACCCATGTCAGTCGAGTTGACATACCACCATTGGACGGTGAAACCTATCAGGGCAACGGGGCAATACCTAGGGCATTTCCAGGCTTTCGGCGGTCAAACGGCACGACGTCCTCTGCTGAGCAGACGGGCACGGAATGCCCCCCGTTTGAGGCCTACTTCTCGAGGGTTCTCCAACGAGTCTATCAGACATTAGAACGTAACGATATCCGGCTCGCAGAGCATGACCAGAAGGAGGGTATCAAACTGGAATGGCAGCAAGTAGCCCAAATCACCGATCGTCTGCTGCTCATCTGCTTCGTGTGTGTCACGTTGACCATTACCGGTGTCGTGTTGCTGGCCTCCCCGGCATCTGTAAATGTATAAAGGACGTCACACCGTGACGTCACGTCATGACGTCACATCATGCCGTCACCTCATGACGTCACATCATGGCGTCGCATCATGACGTCACATCACGACGTCACACCACGACGTCACAACATGTCGTCATAACATGAATTCGCATCATGCTCACATACGTTGAAGGATGGGACAACCTCGCATACTATTTATTTGTTATATGCACAACTGAAAATGAATCATATTTTCTTTTTAAGCATGGCTTTAAGAAGACATCTGGTAAATTCTGAGCAGCAAAAGACCCAGCTCTATGTAATCGAGAAGAAAGTTTGTCGCAATCTATTATATATACTGAGTAGAGGGGTTGAAGAAAGGTTTACGTGTCTCTCAAAAGATTTCAATTGAGGTAATAACATAAGAATTGATGCCTTCTTTGGTTTATTGACGGTAAAGAAATCGGAAATGTTCTGTGCGCTGACTCAATGTGGATACTTTAGTACTAGTCATAGTAAACTTAAGGCCAGTACTAGTCATAGTGAACTTATGGCTAAGGGTAGACCTGTGTGATTTGATGCATGAAGGCCAAACATTTGATCATGGTACGTGAAATATAGGAGGGTATAAAATTCTTGATGGTTGACACTCTCAGAGTTATGAAATGTAAATCTAAGAACTATCAATGAAACGGCAAGTTTCTTAGACGTACATATGAAACTGGAACTGGGCAATGTACTTGAACTGTGCAATGTACTTGCACTGTGCAATGTGCTTGAACTGTGCAATGTGCTTGAATCGGCCAGGATCTAAGAAATGATCCAGTCAGCAATGTGTGTCCACGAAAGTTTTGAAGTGCAATTCTAAGTTAAATTGGATGTTATCTTGAATGTGGTTCTAACACAATTTAACGTGCTGTATGGCTTGGACTGAAGTGTATTTCTACATGATCAGCTGCTGGCATGTTGAAGTATGTTGGATATTTTCTTTGACGTTGACAACTATGTTACAAGGATACACTGCGACCAGCTAATTTGGTTCTAACGAATTTTAACGGTTGGACTGTTATGCATTTCTAAATGGATACCTGCTCGGATGTTGAAGGATGTTTTGTATTTTAATGGATGCGGATAGCTATGTTATCAGACTACACTATAACCAGCTGATTCTGCCATTATTGGATCTTAAAGAGGACGTTTTAGGAATGAAATGCTACCCATCCCTTCCCCAACCCTCTTTATTCTATACTCGGCTGTAATCCAGTCTGAATGAAAAGGGACTATATCATGCGGAAGTTACGTTAAAATCCTTCCGCCTACAAGTTTAAAAATGATGAGTCCACGACGACGGACACCTGTTCAAGACTAAGTGCTGAGTAACGGCGAGGCCCTGAAATAAGTTTGTTTAACTCTAAAAATGTGTACATACTGTTTCTCTCTCTCTCTGCTGACTATCGAATTTCTACAAAGCAATTTTAAATTATTTTATTGTTTCATCTTGAATTATAAATATCGTGAGATGAATTTTTCATTGCTCTTATTCAGTCTAATTTTTTTCCACTTTTATTCTATAGACTTTAAATACTGTAAACATAATATTTTAAAAGAAAAAAATGATATGAAACTTAGATGAAATAAGGATTTTTTAATGTTTTTAGTTCAAAGTATGAGAATTCAAGCACATCAATAATTTATAAATTTTACAGTCTTTTTCATTTATTTTGGGAGGCAAAGAATTTTTTTGCTTTTCGGGATATTTTAGATATATTGACAACATTATAAAAACAATTTTTTCGTTAAACAATGGAAACATAAAAATATCAATACTTTCAAGACTAAATTGATCAAATGAAACCACTATCTTCTCTCTGCATTGCCCATTGGCACATCCACATCATTTCAAATGTTACATGAAATGAATAATAGAAGACAATATGACATTTTAAAATTCTAGTCTATATTTTAATTTTACCTACAGCGTTGAAAAATGTATCTTAACCGATTAGATAAAAGACCAGAAGTTAGTTCACATTATCAAATTGAATCGTAATTTTTAAAAAATCAAAAAAAAAATATATTTATATATATAAACATTGTAGTTTTCAAAACAGGTATTTCAACATCTCTATAATTATAGCTAAAATAAATTTAGAAAATCTCCAGATCTATAGTAGTTTTACCAGAGGGAATGTCTTAAAATATTAAACAGCTGTGTATTAATTTTTAAATTACATTTTTATTTGATTTTTAAAATTAAGTGGGGTTTTTAATTTCAGAATTTTAAAAAAAAATCTTTTTATGATTTCTTTGGTGGCTGCTCTTTTTGAGTGAATAACTTTTAACTTGTTTCATGAAAATGTAGAAAACGCACATTTCAATGTTGTCGTTTAACATGGAGTGTTGTCTCAGAACGACTGGGACCTTTGCCTAGTGCGTCTAGCAACATTGCCCCAGAACGTTTATACATCCGTCACAGTTGGGACATCAATATCATTATTTTTTTTTACAAATATTCCCTACAAATAGCTGTTTGCTCTTCCCCCTAGAAATCTCACACTTTGACAAATGACGTCATTACACCGCTCGGCTGGCGTCGATTTTTGTGTCTTGCTGTTTGACAGCTGAAATCAACACATCATCTTGTCATTATTGTGATAGAGCTCATGCTAGGGAAATATTCTAGTCCACTATTTATTCCTTTTTTTTTCACATATCTATCTGGCAGATCATATGTATTTGTCTTCAATTCAGCAGTTTTTGGTTGCTTTGACTTTCTTCATTTTTGTTCACAAGAGTCAAATTTATTTGTAGATAAAGATTTTATTACTGCTACTTGTCAAATTTCAAACACATTTTTAAACTTCTTAAAACTGGAATAAACATAAGTTCTATGTTTTTATTAAAAAGGTATAAAAATGAGACTGACATCTTAAAGATTTCTGTGTTATAATTTAATATGCGCGTATACAGAGTAAATTTATTACAAAGAATTTACTCATCATCTTTATACCATATTAAACGTTATATCCCTTTAAAGATAAAGGTTAGATGCATATTCAATCAAATGAAGTTGCAAAGAGGCTGTGTAAGAAATAAGTTCAATTTATTGGTTCATTTCAATTTTTACTTCAAAATATTTTCCGGGGTATTGAAATTACTACTTAATTTATTGGAAAATATTTAGCGTTATGGCAAAATTTATTTTAAATCATCATGGCTAGCAGACAGTTTGACTTGTGAGGTAAAGGCCAGCTGAGTGACCATCTTGTGATGTCATGGCTAGCTGAGTGACCATCTTGTGATGTCATGGCTAGCACACTGACCATCTTGTGTTTTCCTGGATAGCACACTGACCATCTTGTGATGTCTTGGCTAGCACACTGACCATCTTGTGATGTCCTGGCTAGCACACTGACCATCTTGTGATGTCATGGCTAGCACACTGAACATCTTGTGATGTCATGGCTAGCACACTGACCAGCTTGTGATGTCATGGCTAGCACACTGAACATCTTGTGATGTCATGGCTAGCACACTGAACATCTTGTGATGTCATGGCTAGCACACTGACCATCTTGTGATGTTATGTCTAGCACTATGCACCTGAGCTTCGTATTGACTGACCACCTAGCACCTCGCTGGTTGCGGTGTTGGGTGTTCAATATGTCATATCCGGTGAGAATTGTTTTATCGTGTTACTGTAAACAACCATTTTCCTATCAGGAGAAGGAATGTATCCATTCTTTAAAGCACTCAAATCAATCAGTGTAAAAAAAAGAGCGATGGACAAATACAGCAAAACAGGTTACATGATAAATGAAAGAGGAACTAAGTGATTAGTGGATATGTTGACTCCTCCCTCCCCCCCCCCCTTCAGATTTAGCAACAGCTTCGCTTTATTTATTTTTTTCCATTAAAATATTAAATATTTAAAGTAATTAATATTTTTATTTCATTGATGTGATATTAAATCGTTAATGGCAACTTTGCTACCCTTCCTAACACATGCCCTAATGTATGTCGATTTGCAGTTATAAATCATTTCAAATATTTTTTTAAACATTTATAGATGTTTGAAATAAAAGTTTTTTTCATAGAAATGATTAGATTTACCCCAAAATTCAGACTTTTCATATCTTGTTAAATTCTTATTTGAACATCCTTTTATCAATTAAAATAACAATACAATTAAACTTGAAACCAAGTAAGATATTCAGTGATCGCATGCGACAATGCAAACAAATAATAAAAGAATAATAGCAGTAATAACATTAATAACGTATAACAACATACATTTAATTTTTATAAGCACTCGGTGACCTTATGAGAGAAGTGAAATATTTTTCTTCTGCGTATTCCTATTCCAATGGGGCGACTCGCTAAGCTATGATTGCCATTTACTGGCACGTAGTCGATAGGGATGATGAACATGTTCGCAGCGCTCTAAGCAGAGGGTGCATAGCTCATCGCCAATGAAGAAAAAGGAAACCTTCTAAATGATGGCATTAGGTCGGGTTTTTGGTGATACAATTTGATAGTCTTTAAATTGTCACTTGTCACAGGTGGAGATGGCATTAGGTCGGGTTGTTTGGTGATACAATTTGATAGTCTTTAAATTGTCACTTGTCACAGGTGGTGATGGCATTAGGTCGGGTTTTTGGTGATACAATTTGATAGTCTTTAAATTGTCACTTGTCACAGGTGGTGATGGCATTAGGTCAGGTTTTTGGTGATACAATTTGATAGTCTTTAAATTGTCACTTGTCACAGGTGGTGATGGCATTAGGTCGAGATGTTTGGTGATACAATTTGATAGTCTTTAAATTGTCACTTGTCACAGGTGGTGATGGCATTAGGTCGAGCTGTTTGGTGATACAATTTGATAGTCTCTAAATTGCCAGTCGTCACCGGTGGTCGTTATTGAATTAGCATTTCCAAATATCGTTTATCTGGTATGTGTGTGGTCCGTTTAAGACTAATAAATCCCCCCTCCCAGTACACAAACAGAAGCTTTGTATTCATAGGTTCCAGAAGAGGGGATCAGATTGTTAAAATTAGGCTTGTGATTGTTACAAGAATGGTGAAAGACTTTTGATAGCAAGATTTGCTTTAGCTGAATGTTTTGTAGTAAACTGCTAGAAATTTAGATTCTACACGACTAACTAAATGCGATCATTTAATATTCAGCTGTGATTTTAATCTCAATCAGTTAGTTTAAATGTTCAGATGTTGGAGATTTAATCAACTACTTATAATGTTCACATAAATGGAAACTTGTCTCTTTCTCTCCGATGAAATGGAGACCTGTGACCTGTGGGAATTTTAATTTAACTATAAAAATATGGCAGCAGTGCCCAATAAGCGAATTCAAGTTGCGTTTTCAAAAAGGAATATAGCAAATAAATTCTTTCTTATTGATGATTGTATCAGTAAAGTGCCTGAAAATGAAAGAGTTGAGTATTTGGATATCATAAAAAAAGATAAGTTGCTTTAGTTAAACAGATATAGTAAAGACGTGCATATAATGTTTTAATACTTTTATTGAACTCAATTGGAAATGGTTTTGTATTTGTTTTATTTATGGGTTCTATAGATTTTGAACCTCTTTAGTTGTGTCATGCAATACTGATTTACTATTTAAAACGTTTGTCCTTTTATGCATATCTTTAAGATCAGTGTGAGACTCGTTGAGATCAAATTGCTTTGTTGATTTCTAATTATTACTTTAAACAAAAATACAATGCTATGAAATACAATGTCGGTACTATACAATGATTACTGTAACATATTTCAGCTTTCTTATACTATTTCTCGTCTTTTTGACATAATTCTTGAGTAAATTGTTCATGTATAAACGTATTATATTCCTGGCTTGACGTTGATTTTCACATCTTTACAAAACCAGGAATGTCCCAAAATATAAGCAAATGATTATTTAGAAAATCTTCATGCTATGAACAAATAAAAATCTATGGAAATATAATTTTGCATTGTGTGTCGTGTTGTGTGTCGTGTTGTGTGTCGTGTTGTGTGCCATGTTGTGTGTCGTGTTGTGTGTCATGGTGCGTGTGGATGCTCACGTCTATCACTCCACTAGACAGGCCGCCATTGTCATCGTTACATTCATTACATTTACGGCTAGTGACTTATAATTTGAGAAGATCGCCAACTTTCATTTTACAATGAATTTCTTATTAAAATTACACTGAGACTTATCTTTGGTTTTGTTTCGGACATGTTCTACTTGGGAAACTTTTATTAGCTGAATCAGACGCATTCTACTTGGGACACTTTTATTAGCTGAATCTGACGTATTCTACTTGGGAAACTTTTATTAGCTGAATCAGACGTATTCTACTTGTTGTACTATTATCAGACTTTTCCTAACTTAAGAAACTCCCAAACTAATTATAAAAATGTTTTTAGTGAGGTTAAGAATAACTAAAATTTGCAACAAAAGTAAACTAAATAATCAATTGTCTAAACGTCAGTTAATTTATTTTCTATAAAATACTAATAAGTTTTAGTCTTATTGGTCAACAATTGTCACAAAGGTTTTCACGTACACACTTGTCTCCCTTGAATTGTGACAAATGTTTTCATGTACACAATTGTCTCCCTTGAATTGTGACAAAGGTTTTCATGTACACAATTGTCTCCCTTGAATTTCAAGGCGTGTGTCTTGGACTGTATATTTACTATACTTTAAAGAGATAGATTGTAATGTCTTATAAAGGACATTCTCAATATTTCCATTATTTTACAGATTCTGTTTAGTCCTATGACATGACAAAGTCAGTTTGTCACGCCTTATAATAAACGTTTTGTTTAGTCCTATGACACGACAAAGTCAGTTTGTCACGCCTTATAATAAACGTTTTGTTTAGTCCTATGACACGACAAAGTCAGTTTGTCACGCCTTATAATAAACGTTTTGTTTAGTCCTATGACATGACAAAGTCAGTTTGTCACGCCTTATAATAAACGTTTTGTTTAGTCCTATGACACGACGAAGTCAGTTTCTCGGGTCTTATAATAAACATTAGCCTCACTTTAGAAACGACACCATTGCTGGGACTTTTCTTACCTTCTTTTGTGAGAGTTTAAGTTCAAAGGGGAGATTACCATAGAAAATGCAGGGGAGATAAAATTCTCATTGACTCGGGCATTTTGGTAACATTCCGACGGTATCGGCAGTCGATCAGTCACCAAGACGTAAGCACGGGTGGGGATCACTTAGCGATAGCCGGACGTTTGAATTACCGAAAGGAGAAGAAACGCTGGACTGTGAGCAGCCCATAGGACGGGTTCATGATTTGACCTACATTAGGCCGTACATTTGGCCGGACTCCAAGGGGGCGATAAGCGATGGAGTGATCTGCGATCGCAATGATGTCCTTTGCAAGGCCGCAATCTCATGACTGATGGAAGGGCACGTAGTTTGAAAGTGGTTGCTGAAATTGTTGGCCGACTAACCGAGTGTTGATTCTCCAGAGTGAATGTTTACTCTCGTATATGTCTTAATGAACGTGAACGATGTTCGTAAATATTGGAAGACATTTTTAAGATGGCGTAATGCGCAAGTTGCTATGATGTAAAATTATTATTAAAATAGCAATGAGTATGATTTTTATCTTGAATAAGAAGCCATTGGTCTTTAAAGGCTTTTGGGGTTTTAACATTAAAACAAATGTATCTATTCCTTCGATCTAATATCGCCAAGATTTTTTAAAACTCTGGCTCGTGTCACTACTTCCTTCTTAAAATATAACAGCGTTTCATTCTCAGAGCAACGAAGCATGAATAGAACTTACTCAAAGCCAATTAATTTCTAATCAATCTGATAATGTTTTTGTTTTAAAGTTTTACACTGTCTTTTGTTTCTGTTTTTTTTACTATCGTTCTACACGGTGAAATCCTGAATATTACGCTCAGATCTGCATCTGTCCATCACGCTGGCTATCTGACTTCGCGTGCACTAAGGCTGTAATCGATGCCAAGTATTTCTTGACCAGGCCGGCGGAAATAAGAGATTATCCCTGAGTCCACGTGAAGCAGCAATGAGAACGATCGGCATGGAGAATTAGCCGAGCAGCGCTCAAGCGGGCTGACAAAAAGATTACGGCCCAGTGGCAGAAGGATTCAAGTTCAATCGACAAAGGGAAGCTAGCCGACAGGTCAGAGTGACAAGGGCGCTTGCCTGCCCGCGATTAACAGTAGATAAGAGGAACGTTGCCGGTTTTTAAATAAAAACTTAATGGCGAGGAAAAGATCACCAATGTGGGAGTGAAACAGCTTGATGCCTCTTTGTAGACATTGTTTACAACTGGCAAACATCAATTCGCAATCTGTTTTTCGCCAATTAAATATTAAAAATTTTAATTTATATATTTGTCTATAGATTGCGCTTCTCTTATTAACACGAGTGATCCTCCTGGCAAAAAAATATGGCCATAAACATATTTTAAAAATATTAACTTATGGAGATACAACGGGGGTTATTTTATTTTAGTTGTTAAGTTTGTAAAAAAAATTTTGCAATGATTATTTTTTTTTAAAGTTTAGCCTTCACATCTAATTTCTCGATATTCACAAACAAACGTCGACTTCTATAATCACGTGACTTCTTCTGTTTATGTTGTGATTTGGGGAAATAAAGACAAACATTAATCGTTTAATGAAAAAAATCAATATTGATAGACAAATAACATAAATTCGGCAATATTGGTTGATAAATTACATAAATGTGGCAATATTGATAGATAAATTATATAAATATGGCAAGATTAATAGATAAATTACATAAATATTGCAATATTGATAGATAAATTATATAAATGTGGCAAGATTGATAGATAAATTACATAAATATTGCAATATTGATAGATAAATTAAATAAATATGATCATATTGATAGATAAATTGCATAAATATGGCAAGATTAATAGATAAATTACATAAATAAAGCAATATTTATAGATAAATTACATAAATATGGAAGTATTGATAGATAAATTACATACATATGGCAATATTGATAGTTTAGTAGTTTCACCAACACGTATGTGATCTCTTGTTTGTGTCCACACAACATCCGCATTACCATCCGATCAATACGTTACCACCTATGAACCATGGACCGAACCAATCCGAGAAATTACGAGATTGAAGTGAGATCCTAAGTCTAATGTGACACCGTCTGGACAATAGTAAGTCTAACAAACGAAGTGCCTGAACTCTGTGATCTCCAAATACATACGAGCTGTCAGTTCGGATGTCATAGTTGCTGACCAGTAAGCTGTAAGAATTCCTGATGAATGTCTGGGTTACAGTGTCCAGGTTATCGCGAACTAATCTCATCACTTTCTCCAGATATATGTTAATCTGATTACTTGAGAGTTAAGCTTTACATCATAATCCTGTTTGAGGTCGTCCAGCGTCTTCTAGCAATGGGTCATTTTTGAAATATGATATTGACTCCGACCTACTTAAAAAATACTCTAACGGTTGTGTCTTCTAGCAATGGGCCATCTTTTAAATATGATACTGACTACGACTTACTTAAGAAACTCTAACGGTTGTGTCTTCTAGCAATGGGCCATCTTTGAAATATGATACTGACTCCGACCTATTTAAAAAAAAAAACTCTAACGGTTGTGTCTTCTAGCAATGGACCATCTTTGAAATATGATACTGACTACGACCTACTTAAGAAACTCTAACGGTTGTGTCTTCTAGCAATGGGCCATCTTTGAAATATGATCCAGACTCCGACTTACTAAAAAAAAACCCTAACGGTTGTGTCATTCACAATTTTTCAGATTAAGAAATTTTCAGACAATAACTTCTCGTCATTTAACGTGACAGGCGTTTTGTAATAACCAGAAGAGTTTTTTTTTTTTTTTAAATCTACACAATTTAAATTTTAGAAAAAAGATAATGAAGGTTTAAACTAAAATTTTGTGTCCCATTGCCCTTATTTTTTCAACTCCTAAAAAATTCAATCAGCGCTATTAATTTAATTTTTAAATCCCCTAAATTAATTTCACCGTCTTGTCTCTCTCCCTCTCTGTATCTGTCGCGGTCCCACCTCTCCCGCGGAAAAAACAAAAGTAAACAATTACCCACTTCCCGTATTCTTATGAAGCTGAAATTTTGAACAGAGACTTTTGTCTCCTATCAATTCATTGTATCTATATTTCAGATCAATCGAATTTACCGTGATAAACTAATAAAATTTTAGTTTATCTCTATGTAGAATGTCTAGCGTCTACTATAGTTGAGCTCCACGGGTCACTGGAGTTTCACTCCAGCCCTCAAGATGTCACAGGGGTCTGTACGCGGTGCTTGTTATATTGAACAATAACTAATAATTTAAGTTATGCCACATATATAAGCGTTTAAAGTCAAATACTTTGTTTTTACTGATTGCTTTTTAAAGTCATTTTTAATGATCTGCCTTTGAAGTAAATGTTGTTATTAATTATGCGTCCATGTAAATTATAACCTAAAAATTATCTTATCTTATCTTAGATATACAGACGCTCCTTCTATGCAGAAGATAATTGCGTCCACAGACCATGAGAGATGATCTGTTGGCAAGGGATGCAGCGGTCACAGGCCACGGCTATAGGGGTTCCACGCATTACCCCAGCCGCCTAACTATTGTCTAGTTTGGTACCCATTCGGAGCTGGGTGACTCGGGGACTCCTCAGGCCCCGAGAACAAATCCTCACTTACGTGTGGATTCGAACTCGTGACCATCGGTATGACAGTCGAGAGCGCTACCTCTCGACCGCCACGTCCCACGTAATTAGTTGTTAAATGTCAACTTAGTCGACTAAAGTTTGGCAACAACCGAGCCCAGAGCTATTTTCAAAAAAAAAAAAAAAAAAAAAAAAAAAAATTTCAACGAAATGAGTAAGTTTCTCATTCTCCTGGTGTCTCTCTCTGTCTCTCCTGGTGTCTCTCTCTGTCTCTCCTGGTGTCTCTCTCTGTCTCTCCTCCCCAAAAACCAATAACCACTTTCAGCGGCTCCCGCTGCTACTGAAGACCCAATCGAGACTAAGTGAAACACCCACGCGAATAGAGCAAAGATCTGGACGCGACTCCTTTAAAGACACACACACACAAACTCACACACAATCTCTCTCTCTCTCACACACACACACACACAGACACACAGACACACACACTCACACACACACATCACACACTCACACACACAGACACACACACAGCGCAATCACTTGTTGACCCACCGTTTCAAGGCTGAGGTCAGACAAGGCTGTCGTCTTTCAATTAATACAGGGGGTGGGGTGAGGATCTTCCCTTTTTTTCAAGGCAAGAGCTGAACATGCCAGTTTAAAGTTGAGATGGGGAGAAGTTGGATGAAAGACCGAGGCGCGAGTGAGGGGTAAAACATGATGTCAGGACATAGCGGCGGTACAGTGGGAAAGGATATTTGATATCGATCTTTCATTCACGCTTTTCTCGGGGTCGTATTCTAAGCTATTCAAGAGAAGACAAGCATAGTAGGGAACGACCCGTAATGGGGTTGCGTCCCCTTCATTCTTCTTACATCATGGGCGTAGACCACTCCCAGAATCAGTAATTTCCCGTGGCGAATAATGGGGTGACAGATTTCTTACGATGAACATCGGCGTGGGAAAGCCTGAACTTGAACTTCTCAGACTGAGGTAGGGAAGATATGTTTTGACAACTCAGAGTGAGGTAGGGAAGGAATGTATTGACTTCTCAGAGTGAGGTAGGGAAGACAGTACTGACTTCTCAGAGTAAGGTAGGGAAGACAGTATTGACTTCTCAGAGTGAGGTAGGGAAGGAATGTATTGACTTCTCAGAGTGAGGTAGGGAAGACAGTATTGACTTCTCAGAGTGAGGTAGGGAAGACAGTATTGACTTCTCAGAGTGAGGTAGCGAAGGAATGTATTGACTTCTCAGAGTAAGGTAGGGAAGGAATGTATTGACTTCTCAGAGTAAGGTAGGGAAGACAGTATTGACTTCTCAGAGTGAGGTAGGGAAGGAATGTATTGACTTCTCAGAGTGAGGTAGGGAAGGAATGTATTGACTTCTCAGAGTGAGGTAGGGAAGCAATGTATTGAGTACTCAGAGTGAGGTAGGGAAGACAGTACTGACTTCTCAGAGTGAGGTAGGGAAGACTGTATTGACTTCTCAGAGTGAGGTAGGGAAGGAAATTATTGACTTCTCAGAGTGAGGTAGGGAAGGAATGTATTGACTTCTCAGAGTGAGGTAGGGAAGCAATGTATTGAGTACTCAGAGTGAGGTAGGGAAGACAGTACTGACTTCTCAGAGTGAGGTAGGGAAGACAGTACTGACTTCTCATAGTGAGGTAGGGAAGGAAATTATTGACTTCTCAGAATTATTTATCATACACAATTAATCCATTGTTTTGAAGGTAAAAATGAATGTCTAAAAAAGCTACGCAAGTTAATTGTATCAAAGTTTAACCTTGAAAACGTCCAATCAAAGTCTAAACTTATTTAACGTCTGCCATTGTACAAGTTCTTTCTGAAATAGATGCAGTTTTGAGATAAAACGCGGTGATTTAGGGAGCCGTATGTTACAAAGAGAATATCGCCTAGTTCTCCAATATGTATTTCACCCAAAGGCAAACAATGACGAGAGTAGAACTAGTAGCGATCACTAGGGTCTCATATTTTCATATCACTAACCTAGGGGCTCTCAAACTGTTAATGCCACAATCATTAATTTAAATTTGCCAAAGTGTGGCGATCCTCAGTTGTTACACTGTGAAATAAAGAAACTTGTCGACAAGGTGGAAAGGAAGGTTTTATCCTGATACAATGTCTGTTATAATGTCAATGTGAACGAGGAGGGGAGATTTGGAGCGGAGGGGAGATTTGGAGCAGAGAGTAGCAACTGGTGGAGTTTTCTGAGACAGTCTCCAGAAAAATGTTGGGGATATAATGGGGGTGAGATCGCAATCAGTCTGGGTAGAAAAAAACGTTATATAAAAAAGTGTATGCGTGAGCTTGACAAAATGTCAAAATCTAAAACGTGTCGGCAAAACGCCTTAGTCAGGGAACAAAGAAAACAAAAAACACCATTAGTTAAATCATTAAACCTTGAAATAGTAGAGGATAGAAGAACCAAGAGTAAATTAGTAATTATACATAAAACAATTAATTCTAATTAAGAAATACAACAAAAAATAACTTAATACAACCCTCAGATAGACATACGGATAAAAACACCTTTCTTATCCCGTATGCAAGGACAAACACATACAAGTTTTCTTACTCCCCGTCCGTAATTCGGGCGTGGAATGGGTTGCCTGAAGAAACCAGGAAGGCCAACATTTTATTATCATTTAAAACTCTAATAAGAGTGTAGGACTATACACAAACCATAGATACACGTATAGAAGGAGCGTATGTAACAGATAAGATAAGATAAGATAAGATAAGATAAGATAAAATGTTGGGGATATAATGGGGGTGAGACCGCAATCAGTCTGGGTAGAAAAAATGTTATATAAAAAATAATAAACGTGTCGGCAAAACGCCTTCGTCAGCGAACAAAGAAAACAAAAACTAATATCATTGAGATAATAAAATAAAAATTAGCTGATGCGTTATGTCCAACATTCCATCAACAAGAGCAGTGGCGTCACTAGGGGGTTCGGTGGGGCGGTCCGCACCCGGGTGAAACCAACCCCAGTGACGCCACTGAACCAGAGATATCTCATTTCATTAAGTTAAAATTTGTTACGCACACATTTTACCATAATGGAATATAAATAATTTAGATAATTTACCCAATACCCCAACTACAGCTCTCTGACCAAGAAGTTTAGTTTCCTTGACATGTGTTTCAGCTCTACTGACAGGAGAAATTAACTCTTTCTTGAAACACACGTTCAAGATTTTTGCCCTATCCCGACAAATGCCAAATAGGCTTTCTCGCTTACCGTTGTTTCAGAAAGCTGTGCTTTGGGAAACAGGTACAGTTTAAATCACGGGTAAAACTACAAAATGTCTAAATTGGTTACACACATTAGAATTGAATAGGGATGTAACTACACCGTGTAAAGTCATAACTAGGTCGGTCCCAGAAATTAACATTATGACTAGATCTCAACATAACGACTAGATATCAACATAACGACTAGATATCAACATAACGACTAGATATCAACATAGTGACTAGATATCAACATAGTGACTAGATATCAACATAACGACTAGATATCAACATAATGACTAGATATCAACATAACGACTAGATATCAACATAACGACTAGATATCAACATAACGACTAGATATCAACATAATGACTAGATATCAACATAACGACTAGATATCAACATAACGACTAGATATAAACATAACGACTAGATATCAACATAACGACTAGATATCAACATAATGACTAAATATCAACATAACGCTTAGATATCAACATAATGACTAGATATCAACATAATGACTAGATATCAACATAACGACTAGATATCAACATAACGATTAGATATCAAAATAACGACTAGATATCAACATAACGACTAGATATCAAAATAATGACTAGATATCAACATAACGACTAGATATCAACATAATGACTAGATATCAACATAATGACTAGATATCAACATAACGATTAGATATCAACATAACGACTAGATATCAACATAGTGACTTTATATCAACATAACGATTAGATATCAACATAATGACTAGATATCAACATAACGATTAGATATCAACATAGTGACTAGATATCAACATAGTCACTTTATATCAACATAACGATTAGATATCAACATAATGACTAGATATCAACATAACGATTAGATATCAACATAGTGACTAGATATCAACATAACGATTAGATATCAACATGACGACTTAGATATCAACATAATGATTAGATATCAACATAACGACTTAGATATCAACATAATGATTAGATATCAACATAACGATTAGATATCAACATAACGACTTAGATATCAACATAATGACTAGATATCAACATAACGATTAGATATCAACATGACGACTAGTTATCAACATGACGACTAGATATCAACATAACGACTAGATATCAACATAACGACTAGATATCAACATAACGACTAGATATCAACATAGTGACTAGATATCAACATAGTGACTAGATATCAACATAACGACTTAGATATCAACATAATGACTAGATATCAACATAACGACTTAGATATCAACATGACGACTAGATATCAACATAACGATTAGATATCAACATAACGACTAGATATAAACATAACGCCTAGATATCAAAATAACGACTAGATATCAACATAACGACTAGATATCAACATAATGACTAGATATCAACATAACGCTTAGATATCAACATAATGACTAGATATCAACATAATGACTAGATATCAACATAACGACTAGATATCAACAGAACGATTAGATATCAAAATAACGACTAGATATCAACATAACGACTAGATATCAAAATAACGACTAGATATCAACATAACGACTAGATATCAACATAATGACTAGATAGCAACATAATGACTAGATATCAACATAACGATTAGATATCAACATAACGACTAGATATCAACATATCGACTAGATATCAACATAATGACTAGATATCAACATAACGATTAGATATCAACATAGTGACTAGATATCAACATAACGATTAGATATCAACATGACGATTTAGATATCAACATAATGATTAGATATCAACATAACGACTTAGATATCAACATAATGATTAGATATTAACATAAAGATTAGATATCAACATAACGACTTAGATATCAACATAATGACTAGATATCAACATAACGATTAGATATCAACATGACGACTAGATATCAACATGACGACTAGATATCAACATAACGACTAGATATCAACATAACGACTAGATATCAACATAACGACTAGATATCAACATAGTGACTAGATATCAACATAACGACTAGATATCAACATAGTGACTAGATATCAACATAGTGACTAGATATCAACATAACGACTTAGATATCAACATAATGACTAGATATCAACATAACGACTTAGATATCAACATGACGACTAGATATCAACATAACGATTAGATATCAACATAACGACTAGATATCAACATAACGACTAGATATCAACATAACGACTAGATATCAACATAACGATTAGATATCAACATAACGCCTAGATATCAACATAACGACTAGATATCAACATAATGACTAGATATCAACATAACGACTAGATATCAACATAACGAATAGATATCAACATAGTGACTAGATAACAACATAACGACTATATATGAACATAACGACTAGATATCAACATAACGACTAGATATCAACATAGTGACTAGATATCAACATAACGATTAGATATCAACATAACGACTAGATATCAACATAACGACTATCGAGAACGAGGCTACGCCTAATAGGCACGTATAGCATCGAGCTCCTCTTTTTAACTGTGATTTTTGTGATTTGGACTGTTTTTTTCGTGTTATTTGTGAATAAGGATGTTTATTATGGATCCCTGTTCCAGGCAAGCTATGATTTTCATTTCTGAAAGTGTTGGATTATTTGTATTATGGCTGTTTTTCTTCGAGAGACTCAACGCCTTTTTTCGACTACAAGGTCAGCCATCTTTGTTCGTACCACCAACGCTCGGACAAGCCAGTGAAGCGGACAATGACAAAAGCAAGGCCCGACAGCACACAGGTAGGCGACCTTTACAGTACACACGCGGGTGCCTATTATCAATGAAGACAAAGCATACACGCATAAGACCTGAACTGGTGTATATACTAAAGGATATGTGTATTGGCCGAAACCTTCCTCGGATGCGTAACTCTCGTGGTGGTAGACGAAAACAAAGACGAATCCCTGTCCTTATTTCAGAACAAAGAGGTAGTTCTGATTTTCATGTTGTCAAAGGTAGCCATCAACGCTATTACAATATACCTGTAAAAACATCTCCCAAATGTACAGAAAGAAATCTCTGCATCGCATCGTTTAACGCACAGTCACTTGGTCCATGTGACAAACGTACTGCTGTATGCGAATTCATCATGGACAGGCAGATTGACATCATGTTTATACAGGAAACCTGGTTTCGACAGAGTGGTGATGAGGGAAAGTGTGCTGATCTTGCTCCACTCGGCTACTCTGTTCGATCATTTCCCCGTTCCACTAGAGGAGGAGGTCTAGCTGTTGTCTACAGAAGTACGCTGTCCCAAGAGCTTACATTTTTAACTGAGTTCAAATTTGCGCACACATCATTTGAGATATTTCAACTTAAATTGTCAGTGCCACATCGTGTCATCCACTTTATGTGCATTTACCGTGTCTTTCCTAGCAGAAAAAATAAGTTAACAGATGCCAAATTCCATGAGGAATTTCCGGAACTTTTGGATTATGCCAACACTCTGCCTGGTACTTACATGATAGTAGGGGACATGAACTTTCATTTTGATGAACCTCAGAATCCATCTACAG
>MUZC01004345.1:468063-485793 GCA_002072015.1 Radix auricularia | reverse complement strand
CTGTGAGTTCTAGCTTTGACATTTTCCACCCTGTTACGGAAAACGAGGTCAAAGCTGTTATTCTAAAATCTAAACCAACGTCATGTTCTCTTGATCCAATCCCCACTCCATTATTTGTTGAGTCATTAGATCTTTTACTCCCAACAATAACACATATAGTAAATGAGAGTCTAACATCTGGTACTTTTCCAATGGTATGTAAATCTGCTGTAATAAAACCCTTGCTGAAAAAGCAAGGGTTGGATCAGAATAATTTAAACAACTATCGACCAGTATCAAATATTTCATTTGTGTCTAAGGTCATTGAAAAAATTGTCTTAAAGCAACTTTTTACTTATCTTAACGACAACACTCTTTTAAGTCCAAATCAGTCGGCCTACAGACCTTCTCATAGCACAGAGACCACCCTGTTAAAGGTAACAAATGATCTTCTACTCGCACTAGACAGTGGAAAAATCTCTATATTGGTCCTCTTAGATCTTAGTGCTGCTTTTGACACTGTCGACCATCAAACATTGCTAAAAACCCTGCAAAATTATTTTGGGATTTCTGGCTCAGTTCTGGCTTGGTTTCAATCATACATATCTAACAGATCACAAGTGGTATCAGTAGATGATTGTATCTCTTACAGAGCTGACTTGGTTTATGGTGTGCCTCAAGGCTCCGTTTTGGGTCCGGTACTTTTCGTGCTGTATACAAGGCCACTACTTCTACTGCTCGAAAAGCATTCAGTTAAAAGCCAATCATTTGCAGATGATACTCAACTTTACACTCACACTGATCCGTCTGATATTGGCTTTACTGTCCAATTGATGCAGGAGTGCATTGGTGAGGTAAAGTCTTGGATGACTCTAAGCAAGCTCAAACTGAATGATAATAAGACAGAAGCACTGCTATTCTGTAACAATAAATCCCGCAGTACTTTGACTCTTCCGAATTCTATTCAGGTGGCTAGTTCTGATATACTGTTCACAACATCGACTAGGAATCTTGGCTACATTATTTCTGACAACATGTCTACCAACAACTTCATCAATCACATTTGTCGCTCTGCCTATACTGCCATTCGTCAGATCAGTTCAATCCGTCATTATTTAACAGATAGTGCAACAAAAACTCTAGTCTGTTCTCTTGTTCTAGCTCGTATGGATTACTGCAATTCTCTTCTGTCAGGTGCGCCAAAACAATGCATTGAAAAACTACAGAGAGTTCAAAATTCAGCTGCCAGATTAGTTCTAAAGGCCAAAAAACATGACCATGTTACTCCGCTACTTTACTCACTTCATTGGCTACCCATACAAGCCAGAATTGATTACAAACTGGCCGTTCTGTGTCACAACTTCTTTTCTGACTCATGCCCTTCATATCTTACTGAACTTTTGTCAGTCTACTCACCAAGTCGTCAGCTACGCTCCTCTGCAGATACACGCATTCTCTGTGTTCCTAAGACAAGAACTAAAACATTTGGCGAAAGGTCATTCTCCTTTTGTGCAGCCAAACAATGGAATTCTCTTCCATTACATATCCGTAGCATTTCAACTGCTAAGTCATTCAAGACTGCACTTAAGACACATCTTTTTAAAATTTATTTTCAAAATTAATAAAACAACATTTCTTTAAATGATTAACGTAGCTGATGTATTGAGTATAGCGTATTGTCATTTATGTAGTTAATATGATATGAATGTTTCTTTTTATTGTTATATGTATTTTTTTTTCCATGTAAAGCGCTGTGAGCCTGGCTCCATGCTGGGATACAGCGCTATATAAATTACCATTTTATTATTATTATTATTATTATTAGATATCAACATAACGACTAGATATCAACATAACGACTAGATATCAACATAACGACTAGATATCAACATGACGACTAGATATCAACATAACGACTAGATATCAACATAACGACTAGATATCAACATAACGACTAGATATCAACATAACGACTAGAAATCAACATAGTGACTAGATATCAACATAGTGACTAGATATCAACATAGTGACTAGATATCAACATAATGACTAGATATCAACATAACGACTAGATATCAACATAACGACTAGATATCAACATAGTGACTAGATCTCAACATAGTGACTAGATATCAACATAATGACTAGATATCAACATAACGATTAGATATCAACATATCGACTAGATATCAACATAATGACTAGATATCAACATAACGACTAGATATCAACATAACGACTAGATATCAACATAACGACTAGATATCAACATAACCACTAGATATCAACATAACGACTAGATATCAACATAACGACTAGATATCAACATGACGACTAGATATCAACATAGTGACTAGATATCAACATAGTGACTAGATATCAACATAGTGACTAGATATCAACATAATGACTAGATATCAACATAACGACTAGATATCAACATAATGACTAGATATCAACATAACGACTAGATATCAACATAACGACTAGATATCAACATAGTGACTTTATATCAACATAACGACTAGATATCAAAATTATAAACATTCTTCCCAATAGAAGCCATTGAAAGTAGTGTGTCATGACTAGATGAGAACCGTTGATCTGGGACAACTTTAACACATAACATAACCTCAGGATGTTTTCTGGTTCTTCAATTCTAAATTCACAACACCAAACAGAAGTGACACATTGTAGAATTAATTGCCGAAATAAGTAGTCGAAATAAATAGTTGATGGGGTGGGGGGATGGTAATATTAAAACATAAAATACCATTTTAAAAAAGTAAATTTTTCCTTCGTGCCAAAGAATGTGATTAGCCAATAAATCATTTCTTTCAAGATTTACTTTTCATAAGATTTTCTCAGGGCTATTATAGGGCAACGAAAATATGATTAAATATCTTCATTTTATCAATCAGTATTGGTTGTGACACACACTATCCACACTTTAAAAAGAAAAAGATCCTTTAAAAGCTTCAAAGGTGATTTTATTATTTCTGTAAAAATATCATTCGGGGACTTAATTGAATGCCTTTTGAGAAGCACTGCCTTCTGTCCAGATCTCCATTCTTTTTGACGTGGTATATGAAGTACTTTGACAACACTTAAGTCGAGACTCTAGGCGAAAGTGAATTCGAAGAAGGAAGGAGGGTGGGTGGTAGGTCGGGGCAATATTAACGATCAGCGATTTCAGGTCTGGGTATAGTTGTGACTTGGTTTAATGGCAGTCATACTTCTGACTTGGTTTAATGGCAGTCATATTTCTGACTTGGTTTGATGGCAGTCATACTTCTGACTTAGTTATTGGCAGTCATACATCTGACTTGGTTTGATGGCAGTCATACTTCTGACTTGGTTTGATTGAAGTCATACTTCTGACTTAGTCTAATGGTAGTCATACATCTGACTTGGTTTAATGGCATTCAAACTTCTAACTGTGATTGATGGCAGTCATACATCTGACTTGGTTTGATGGCAGTCATACTTCTGACTTGGCTTGATGGCAGTCATAATCTGACTTGGTTTGATGGCAGTCATACTTCTGACTTGGCTTGATGGCAGTCATACTTCTGACTTGGTTTGATGGCAGTCATACTTCTGACTTGGTGAAATGGCAGTCATACATCTGACTTGGTTTGATGGCAGTCATACTTCTGACTTGGTTTGATGGCAGTCATACTTCTGACTTGGTTTGATGGCAGTCATACTTCTGACATGGTTTGATGGCAGTCATACTTCTGACTTGGTTTGATGGCAGTCGTACTTCTGACTTGGTTTGATGGCAGTCATACTTCTGACTTGGTTTGATGGCAGTCATACTTCTGACTTGGCTTGATGGCAGTCATACTTCTGACTTGGTAAAATGGCAGTCATACTTCTGACTTGGTGAAATGGCAGTCATACTTCTGAATTGGTGAAATGGCAGTTATACTTCCGACTTGGTGAAATGGCAGTCATACTTCTGACTTGGTTTGATGGCAGTCATACTTCTGACTTGGTTTGATGGCAGTCATACTTCCGACTTGGTGAAATGGCAGTCATACATCTGACTTGGTTTGGTGGCAGTCATACTTCCGACTTGGTGAAATGGCAGTCATACATCTGACTTGGTTTGATGGCAGTCATACTTCTGACTTGGTGAAATGGCAGTAATACTTCTGACTTGGTGAAATGGCAGTCATACTTCCGACTTGGTGAAATGGCAGTCATACATCTGACTTGGTTTGGTGGCAGTCATACTTCCGATTTGGTGAAATGGCAGTCATACATCTGACTTGGTTTGATGGCAGTCATACTTCTGACTTGGTGAAATGGCAGTAATACTTCTGACTTGGTTTGATGGCAGTCATACTTCTGACTTGGTTTGATGGCAGTCATACTTCTGACTTGGTTTGATGGCAGTCATACTTCCGACTTGGTTTGGTTCTAAATGACGCAATCTTAGTACAAACATTCTTCTTGATTAAAACTCGTTTTTTTAAAAATCTATAATCAAATTGTACTAATGGTTGTATTCCGCTATAAATTATTTTTTAGACAAAATATTCCGATTTTATTTGGAAGCGCATCGAGGCGAGTCCAACCATTAACTGAGATGAAACAAGCTTTTTGCTGTATGGGGAAATTTTAATTACTTTCCTATTGATCGAGTTCATGTTAGAAATGTACATAAAAACCCTGGGATTAATTTTTTGTATCATTTCTTATCAATGATTGAACATTTTAAAGTCAATATTTTTTTAACAATTAGAAAATCTAAATCGATATCGAAAAGTAAGTATTTTTGAAACATTTTAATTTTTTTAAGACTATTTTTTTAGAACTTAAATTTATTTATTTCTTAAAGCCCATGATTTTATTCTGTCGCATAATTGTTCCCTTAAATTTGAAAATGCTCAAATTTCACCAAGAAAAATTTACTTTCATCCTTTTGTGAAACCTTTTAATAGAATATGATGATTTAAACAATTATTTTGTAAGAATTATGTTATTTAGGTTTAAATTTTTTTTTTGAAACTTTAGGCAAAATATGCATTAATATGTATTTTTCCAGTTTTAAAATAGAACTATGAAGTTTTTAAAAGACGTATTTCAGACGATCCTATTTACGATCCTATGATTGAAATGTTTCTGTAACCAACGTTTAATTTCTGCATTCTTATTTTTTTTCACTGTATTGCTATTAAACTCCTAAATAATTTTTTGAGAAAATAGACCCGCAAGGACATTATTGTGGTGATGCCTAAGTCATTGGGAACAATACAAATGTTTAAAATCTCAACCTCTTTAGTTTTCTTAATTATAAATGCGGTTTTCGATTACTTGCTTCTTCTTAAATAAGATAGTTTGATTACAATACAGTTACTAATTGTAATCAATTCCATGCAATAAATAGAAATGTGAGACTCTTAGATGATGTGGAATACAAACTGACTCACTATAATCTCCGGGTCAGAGAAACAAGTCATGGAACTTATAGATTTAACTGGTTGAATGACTACACTGATAGTGAGTCTAAGTTTGAATTGTGGGACTTACCCATTTCCCCCTTCCCACACCCCACCCACACCCACACACATGTTATCAAGCTGAGATTTTTTTGTAACATCTTTTGTATCAGAATGTGAAAGAGTTGTTGTTTTTTTTTAAGTTGGTTTGTTTTATTTTATCCCCCCCCCCCGCTCATTTTTAAAGGTTTATTGAATTCCCCGAGTACAACGAAATTCAATTTCATTTGATTTTCTGGATGAACTTTTTAAGTTTCTTTCCCAGGCCAAGAGTTGAATGCTAAATGGATTGTTATTCACAGTCCGAATAAAATTTCTTGAAACCGTTTCCCGGAATTTTTAATCTGATCAGCTCGTTCGAGGACTCCGTAGGTTTTTTAAATGAAATATTTTTGCATTTCAAAGAAGTGTGTTACAGTGGATTGTTGATTTCTATAGTAGGAAGTCTTACGGTTCTTATACAAGTCTGTTTTGTTTTTTCCTTTAGAAATCGTAATCATGACTTAAGCGTTGTTTTACTGTTTAATAAGGTTGGTTTTTTTTTTTTTTTATAAGTATTAAAGTTAAATTTTGAAATTCTTACATTCTGACATCTGAATGCTTTAATTTTTCCAAGAAAATGGCACAAATGACCGAATATTTCAACAGAGCTGTAATAAACTAAAGATAATTTGTAACAATGAATTTAATATTAATATATATTTTTAATGAACTAAATACTTTCTAACAGACATAGGTACTTATATTACAACATTTTCAATACGAGCCTAACCAAGTGAAAGGTCGACTCGGTGGTTGAGTGGCATGGGCGTGCCGAGAGTACGGGTTCAAACCTCCGTGAAGTCAGGATTTGTTCCGGGAACCAAGGGTGTCCTTGAGTCCACTCAGGTCCGAATAGGTACCTGACACTAAAGGAAAACTGTATAGAAAGGAGCGCCTGTATTAGATAAAACATAAGTCAAGTTCCGAGGCACCTAGAGACCCACTGACATCCTGCGAATATTCGTGGGCTCACTTTTTGTCTAGTTTTAATGTGGTCTATTCGATCAGCGAACATCGCCATGACATGGGTAAGGTTTGCATAGGCCCTGAGTTTGTTAGCGAACATCACTAGGACATGAGGAAGGTTTGCATAGGCCCTGAGTTTGTTAGCGAACATCACTAGGACATGAGGAAGGTTTGCATAGGCCCTGAGTTTGTTGGCCTTTTAGTCAACGTCGTGAATAGGTCGTCACGGAAGGTTGCTTTCCTTTGAGATATAAGGATGGTCATCAGACTTGTAGCACCAACACTAAACTAATAATGGGGCATACAAATATTTCATTTTAGTAAAGCTTATTATGAGTGCAGCGGATTATTCAATCTTATTTTTTAAGATAAGCTGCTTTTTGATTTCATGATTGTTTATACTATAGCTCTAATCGAAAGTGTTAGTTACAATGGTTTTTAAACAAGTTTTCTGATTTACATTGGAATTAATTTCATTAATATTAGTTTTTAAAAATCTTATGAAACTATATATTTTTCCAATGCAGATGCTCCTTCTATACTGGAGATTATTGGGTCCTATGCTTATCTAAGAGCCTGAAGTGCTTGAAAAAGTGCAAATTGTATTCAACCGTCCAATTTATTTTTTTTCTTCAATGGCTATCTTGACATCAATTTGTGATCATATAATCAAGAAATAACAACACAAATCTAAGTTCCAGCAATTGAATAGGTACCGATATTTTCCAGCACAATCTATTACATCTCGTCTAACCGTGACGCCCCGTTCATTAGAAAGATATGACGTTTCTGTCCGTCGACGCTAGGTTAACGCCGATGTCAGGGGTAATCAGCTAATACACTGCTGCCTCCTCCTCTGACTCTCGTTAAAGTACACGGATCTACACACAGCTTTTCTTCCTGGCGAACTGAGGGTTTTCTTTTAAGAGTACAGGAGCTAGGGAGCTCAGATACGTTTTTCTAATAGAGCGATGTTGTCCTAGGTCTGAAACTTGGACCAAGAGGTTACAGAGAAGAGATGTGGGTCTCAGGATTTTCTGAGAGATTGCGCTTTGGGATCGTGTAATCAGGAGCTTGTAGTTAATAGACACAGCGTTCAATTATCAGAATATACACCATAATAGTATGACATAACTTTTGTTATACACCATAATAGTATGATATAACTTGTGTTATACACCATAATAGTATGATATAACTTGTGATATACACCATAATATTGTGATATAACTTGTGTTATACACCATAATAGTATGATATAACTTGTGTTATACACCATAATAGTGTGATATAACTTGTGTTATACATCATAATAGTATGATATAACTTTTGTTATACACCATAATAGTATGAAATAACTTTTGTTATACACTATAATAGTATGATATAACTTTTGTTATACACGATAACAGTATGATATAACATTGTTAAAATTATTAATGGATTTGGTAAATCAATGATCGAGTGGATGTTGGCCATGGAGGAAGGTGACTTGCATGGATGGAAGGCGCGTCGGATGACTGAAAATAATATTTTAATTTTAAGGACAGTATACGAGATGTTTAAGCGGTAATTCTTCATAATCAATAGTGGTCTTCCCGTCATGCTTAGCTTTCAAATCAGTCGCATGCACAGTGACCACACGGAAATATCTCAAGGTGACAGTAAAACAACTTTCAAGGTCACCAAAAAGAGTGCCATCTTAATTAGTTGCACCTGGAGTTGTCCTCGAGCACAGATAAATACTAAATAACAATGAATGTAAGAAGGTTCCACAAGTTGACTAATGACCAGTGGAAGAAAATGCCTGTCATCATAACAAGACACGTTAAAGCTATGGTCAGTCACTGCACCCAACTCCTTCTTTCGGCCATCACGAAGCTGTAAAATCACGTGACGCACGGTGAGATAGTTGATGGTCCCTGGAGCACGTCTGTATTTAAATTCAAGTCAATTCACGCCATCTGGTACAGTTGAAAAAAGATTTTTAAGTATTTTTTTAAACATAAATTTTATTTAAAAATTCCTTGCAGGTGACAATATATTCTATCATTATAAACCTCCTCTTTCCATCTCATCTTATATCATAAGGCATAATATAAATATGAATGTTCATTATCCTTGTGGTCCTAATTCATACTTAATCTAAAACTGAACGATCTTTAAGACGCTAAATCAATAAAATATAGTAAAATTTTACCTCACCTTAGAATGAAAATATTACCTTTCTGGAGATAATTCCACGCTCGATGATTTTAGAGACTTTAAATTAAGCATGACCAGGACAGGCACAAAGTAATGTATAAAAAATAGTGTGTAGGAATTCTCTGCCAAAGCGTATACAACTAAACTATCGCATCTGATTGGATATCACAAAAACTAATTGTAAACAACAGGGCCACAAAGGTTGGTGCTCATTGTTTGGGGGTCTATTGTTATAGGATATCACCGCTTGTTATGTCACGTGTTATTGATTGTTGGAACACAGAGTAGAGCGATAGTTGTCAGGGTTTTGTGTGCTATGATAGCCGTCAAACATGTTCTATCATAGAGGGCCTACTGCTCTATTTTATTTTAATCATGATTTAATACAAACTGTCTGATCTCTTCTTAAGTTATCTTTGTGTTGAATTTCTTAATTAGAATTAATTGCCTTATGTATAATTACTAATTAACTCTTGGTTCTTCTATCCTCTAGAGTTTCAAGCTTTAATGATTTAACTAATGGTGTTACTCTTGTCAGTTTTGAATATTCTCCAGTAATAAATCTAGCAGCTCCTTTTTAATTTGTAGTTACGATATGTATTTTTTTCTTTTAACACATTGTTTATTATATGTGTATAACTGTCCTTATGTGAAGCTGTGTGCCCAGCTACTTGCTGGGGTAAAGCGCTATATAAATTATCAAACTATTATTATTATTTTCTACTTTTACATTACAATCACGATCTCTATACTCTAGATCTACACCAAATTCAGAGAATATCGTTTAAAAAAAAGATATATCATAAGGCATAAGGTGTTTAAAAAATTTTCATGGGAATTCTAAAAATCCATTGGCCTGTATTCAGATTTAGCTTTGAACGAGATATTGAACACAGTAGTTTTTAGTAAGAGATGATGGAGTCACTGCGACCTCTGACCCTGCGGTCAGCCAGCCTCACTGAGTTAAATCCCTCTTACAGAAGATAAGGATCGGGCTTCAATGGCAACTTTGAGCTGGGAGGAGCAGACTTTAGTCCCCTTACAGGAAAAATGAACAGGAAATCTAATTCAATCTTGACCGCAGACTGCCGCCATTTGCCGACTGGCTGCGCCCCAATACCAATGGACAGATGGACATTAACCGGGTAAGCAAATCTGAGCCTTACTGTGGGGTCCATTATAATTAGATTAAATCAACTATTTGGTCTACAGTTCAATATTATTTGTAATCTTTCCTTGTAATAATTAAAAGTGGCCTTGTAATCATTGCTCCCTACAAGCTGTGCAGCTGCAATGCCTCACAGATATCTGACCGACGCCGCAGAGCAGTTTAGAATTACATCGCAGAAAATTTTGGTAAGGATAATTTATTATCTGTGCATTTGGTGTAAATTTTTGCACATTAAATGGGTGCTCTGCAGCTTTGTACATGAGTGATTTACTTTGTACATGAGTGATTTGCTTTACACATGAGTGATTTACTTTGTACATGAGTGATTTATTTTGTACATGAGTGATTTACTTGGTACATGAGTGATTTACTTTGTACATGAGTGATTTACTTTGTACATGAGTGATTTACTTGGTACATGAGTGATTTACTTTGTACATGAGTGATTTAATTTGTACATGAGTGATTTACTTTGTACTTGAGTGATTTACTTGGTACATGAGTGATTTAATTTGTACATGAGTGATTCACTTTGTACATGAGTGATTTAATTTGTACATGAGTGATTTACTTTGTACATGAATGATTTACTTTGTACTTGAGTGATTTACTTTGTACTTGAGTGATTTACTTTGTACATGAATGATTTACTTGGTACATGAGTGATTTACTTTGTACATGAATGATTTACTTTGCACACGGACTAACAAACCTTAGATGGAACATTGCCGTTATAAAAGGAGAAAATGCATCATTTGATTTTTACAGTAGTTTGACAAACAGCGAAGAAGTCCTGGAAATGATATGTTTGTTTACGTTACATGAAATGTAATTGAAAATAATGAACACCATATCCCCAGCCATCTACATAAGTTATCATTTAACGTAAGGATATGTCAAGCACAATTTAACTATGTTTCTTACTGTAGTTCATTATATTTGAAAAAAATATTTCACTAGACTTACACCTAGTAAAAAAATGTCGACAGCTGTTAAGAAATGTATGAAAGGTAAGTAATGCAGTAGTAGCATATTTAAATAAAAGTTATGCATTATTTCCCCTTAAGATTTGTATCCTCTCTCTGCTGTACAGAAGTAGTCTTTGTTAGGCGAACTATTTACAAGGCATGGGATTATGTATTGTGATAATCAAGTTCACCTGTTCAAATGACCACACAAAACATCAATAGTGGTTGCTTATCAAAGAGGTTCTCACACTTTTCATTCTTTCTAGGATCTCTTATTTCCGGATTTAAATCTAGAACAACTTTTCATTTACAGAAACGTTGTCAGCCAGATTTAACAAGTACCGCTCCCCCAGAAGGTCACCTCACTTCTTGTCAATAGCCTTGACTCTAGATCAACACACACCATCCAAGTGCTCTTCTTATCATGAGCGTCACTAAGAATTTTTCCAGGAGGGGGGGGCAAAAAAATTATGTTTTTTTTATTTTAATGGGCCGTCCAAAAATGACGTCACGCACCTATGCGGAGGCGGGTCCCCAACTTTGTGACGATGTGTGACGAGGGGGAGGGGGGAGTTTAAGAATTGTGACGTCACATCAAACAACGCTACTCTTAGCCAAAGTTCCATTTAAATATTCCATTTCTTATGACGTTTTGCATGGATACCGCATGTTACGATATTAGAGTGTAGCCTTCTACTAAATACATACTAAAATAACAAGAAAGTGTTTTGAAACATGCTCATTTTCAAACGGACAATACCGCCTTAAGGTGGGTGTCACAGCTTTTTGACGTCATATTATGGGGGTGGGGATCTACGTTTTTGTAACGAAGTGTGACGAGGGGAAAGTATAACATAAGGGACGCAAAAAGACTTAGAAATTAATAAGACTCATTAAATAGCGCTGTAATCGCTAAAGTATAATAAATGTTAATGCATTTAATAAATCAAATACGTAAGTTTTCACGAGAAAATTAAATTTGCTGTGAAATAATATATTGTAGAAACTGCAGGATTACCAAAGATGGATATCAGAAAAATATTTACAGGCCAAAAAAAAACAACCAAAAAAAAAAAAAAAAAAGTAGTGCAATTGAAGGATTCCGAAATGCCGTTATCAGAAAATGTTGGGACGTCTGCAGCATCTGACTTATCATTGGTATTGTGGAGGCCCTGAGGGCGAATTGTCGGCACTCAGAGAGACGGTGTCCTTTGAAGCTGGACGGATCCTATGATATGGACGGTGACTGACGCCAACCTTGGATCCTTTAATGTGGACGGCGACTGACCACGGGACTGGACGGTGGTGTGAACTCGCACCGTAACACACGGGCCAGCTGGCCTGGGTGTGGTAGTCTTGCCAGAGATTGGCTACACCAAACAAGCTTGACCGTGTCTTATGAGAGACTGGCGGGTATTAAAGGGGGACGAGGGGAGACACACAGAGAGAACAGACGGGACTGAGTTAGGGACGAGTGTAGTTAGATAGTACAGAAATTAAGAAATTAAACATAAATTAATTGTGCATTCTGTCTTGGAGTTTTAGTGATTGATTAATAATTAACCAAGTGTGTGAAGATTAGAGAAACAGAGTGAAAGAGTTAGAGACAATTAACCCAAGAACAACCTAGGAATTTCACAGTATTGAGGACATCAGTACAAATCAACAGCCAGACACAGATGAGGCAACTGTTTCTAATTTGATTATCGCTGGCACTTATTCATTTCCTAATTTAAATATTGAAAGGTATGTCTAGACCCACGATTTTTCAAATGAGTTGAATTTGCAGCTGATTCCTGATTTTTGGACCCCTGATAAAATGTATGAGTTAAGAGATGACAGTGAGGGAAACAGAGTTTTTAGTTTTTAGATATGCATGGTTGTAAAACTATTCACCGTGGCTTTTATACTCGCAAATGTTAAAAGGTGTCTTTTGTAAATATTGTGTGTCGTTTCCGCAAAAAGTAATTCCAGGGATTCAGTTGACACTTGTCATCAAACAATGCACAAAATATAAATATTTCAACGGAGATCCACGTAGCAATATGCAAATCACATGACACAAAGGCTCTCATGAAGATGCAATTAATTGCAAGCAAATTTTTTGCATTACTGAAAGCCAAAGCAGTTTCATAGATAAGCAGTTGGGCTCATCATTTAGAAGACAAATTCAAGAAAATCGCAACAAACTGGGTCCCATCAATTCAACAATCCTATTTTGCGGCATGCATGATTTAGCACTTGGTGAAAAATAATTAAATTCTGGTAATTTTTATTAACTGTTAGAATTTCGTGCAATCAGGAGATGAAGTTCTTGGTAATCATTTGTTTATTGTAGTGCCAAGTATATCTCGACAACAATGCAAATCACTATAATCGAAATTTGTGGGTCTCTCTAGCATGAAGACCTTTGTTCGTGAAGGAAATAATTTAGTTGCTTTTTCTATACTTGCCGACGAGACAAATGACATTTCAGGCATTGAGTTGATGTCACTTGGTGTTAGATTTGTCAAAGAACAAAATGGGAAAATGATGGTCACAGAAGAATTCCTGGGATATATTCCAACTGTCGATAGAACAGCTGAAGGTTTAGCAAACACCCTCGTTACAAATTCATTAGAGCTAGGATTAGATATGACAAAGCTTGTTGATCAAGGATACTGTGGATATTCTAAAATGGCAGGTAAAGAAGGAGGAATCCAAGCAGTAATTTGACAAAATACCGAAAAGCAGCATTTGTACACTGCAGTTCACATAAACTTAATCTTGTCGTAAACTATTTAAATTATGTCAATGCCCAAACGGAACACAATGGGAAAAATAAAAATAATTAAAGTGTTTTCCGAGAAAGTAATCAGCGAAGAAAACGAAATCAAAATGTTCGTTTGCTATGTGAAACTACATTGACACATAAGTATAAAAGCTGGAGTTTTTTTGCTAATATGTGACAGAAAATTTATTTACAACAATCAGTATTGTAATCAGTTATACGTGCAGATATAATTCTTTTTTATGTTTCATATGTGTACACTGTCTTCAATGTAATTAACTTGCGAGGAATTTAGTTCAGTTTTATTGTAATAAATGTATGACATTTTTATCAAATGTAAGGGGGGGCAAATGCCCCCATGGCCCCCCTGCCTACGCCCATGCTTATTATTTATATAGTTATTAATGTATCTATTATACTAACTTTTTGAGTACCGGGTACTGTTGCCACATCCTTAATCCACTCAGCCGGACACAGAGGCAGTAAATATAAATCTCACGTGTCATGAACATAATCTCACCAAACACGTGACGTAATGTGTCTTGATGTTCACTCACGTAGACAGTGTTTCATAACGGACATCACCAGTTATTATTAGGCTTGATGTTTAGTAACAATGATAAACTCTTGTTATAATTTGATCGCACTAATGGCACTTGACATTATAACATCTTCAGGTCAGAAGAGAAGAAAAGGAAGTGCACTAAAGGGGTTGGCACTTATAGTCTAATACAAGCACTTGGGTCTTTTTTTAGCTGTTATTTATATGCAAATCTAAATCCGTTAAATCTCCAAACTTTATAAACAATGAAGATCTCCAAGTTCAAAACTCCTCAATCTGATAAACAAAAATATGGAAAGTCTTGACAATTAAACACAAGCATTTGTCAGTAGAATCATTAGAATCAAATATATTTTTTATTTTATGTTTAGTTATTGCTTACTATCCGGCATCCTTCCGTCTCGCGAGACGATGGTGCATCACCGTTGGGTTGGGTTGCATTTTCTCGAGTGGCTGTGCAGTCCTATCCTTGAGTGACAGTCTTTGCCACAGATTTTACACACGAGTTCTGTGCTTCCAAATTTTTTTGCCTTTCTCCTAGCTCTTCTGTCTGCAGCTTCCTCCATTCTTCGCTCCTCGGCTACTATGACGCCCTCTTTGACAACTG
Source organism: Radix auricularia (assembly GCA_002072015.1). Classification (NCBI taxonomy): domain Eukaryota; kingdom Metazoa; phylum Mollusca; class Gastropoda; family Lymnaeidae; genus Radix; species Radix auricularia. The sequence goes on along the minus strand of MUZC01004345.1, from coordinate 471,013 downwards.
TGCGCCACGTAGATCGGTCTTCTGCCTTACACTCCCAGTCACTTGTATGTATTTTGGCTGCTTTCATGTCCCTTTGACAGACATCTTTAAATCGCAAGCGTGTGCGACCTGTTTTCCTCTTTCCTGAAGCAAGTTCACCATATAGGAGGTCCTTCTATTGCTTACTAATGAAAAGAAAATCATTAAATTAATTTTATTTACATCATCCTGAATGCACATGCAATCTAATTCATCAGCTTTTAGCTTGAAATTATATAACAAAATTATATTATTTATTCAAAATATAACAAGATATAAACATATTTTACCAGACAAAACAAGATATTCCAAGATATACCAAGTGATACCAAGATATAACAAGATATACCAAGATATATCAAGATATACCAAGATATACCAAGTGATACCAATATATTGTAGAGAACCTGGGTGTTCTCGAGTTTAGAGTCTCTATCTACTCTAACTCTTTTACTCTAATCTTCCTACAGTACACACTATTGGTTAATTATTATTCAAACACTAAAACTCCAAGACAAAATGCACAATTAAATTAGGTTTAATTCCTTAACTTCTTTAACTATCTTTATTCTAACTAACTTTCATCCCCAACTCAGTGTGTTCCTAACTCAGTCCCTATTCCTATCTCCGTCTGTCCGAGTGTGTCCCTCCCCTCTGCGTTTGTCCGTTCCTCGCCCGCACCCGTCCAGCTTCAAAGGACACCGTCCTTATGAGCGCCGACAATTCGCCTTCAGGGCCCTAAGGGCTTTCACAATATAACAAGATATACCTAGTGATACCAATATATAACAAGATATAACAAGTGATACCAAGATATAACAATACATACCAATATATTTATAGCTGTAGCAAGATAAACCAAGATATTTAAAGATGTAACAAGACATTTCAAGATATAACAATACATACCAATATATTTATAGCTGTAGCAAGATAAACCAAGATATTTAAAGCTGTAACAAGATATACCAAGATTTTTAAATACACAACAAAATATACCAAGATATAAATATTTACAAATAGAAGTTGTGAACAGAAGATTATTTGTCAATTGTGAGTAAATTGTAAGACGCTAACATGATTTAGCTTTTAAGATTTTGAAAACTATTCCCTTCTCTCCTAGTGAAGCTAGGGGTAAGGTGTAAAATATGAGTTCTTACTTTTTCTTTTCATTTAGTCAAATGAATGTTGAACGTTTTTTTTATTGTTCTTTGGAAAGGTTTATGTCTTAGTTTTTAGGGAAGCTTCCGGTGAATCTTTTTGTTTTAAGATTACTACAAGGCGTGTAGACTCTAACGTGATGCCTTTTCAAAGTACCGGCTTTTTCTTTTTGAGATCATTTGTAATATATGCTAAGGCGGCAAGGTGATGAAGATACAAATTGCAACTAATGAAACACTGCAAGATAAAAACATGATGTACTCCAAGGATAGAAGTCAAGATTCTAAACGAGATCGTGCCGAATTGATACTATAGATTGCCAGACCTGTTGTAACTGAGAGCCATTATAAAATATAACAAAATTGTTGAGAGACGCATTTAAGCACTATGGGTCATTATACTTGGCTTGGAAATCTTCCAGTAATTCTTGTAAATAACTTTCATAAAATTCACGCGAGCCGCAATTTGAACAGAGAAGAGCCGCATGCGGTTCGCGAGCCATAGTTTGGCCACCGTTATACTATAGTAACTATAGCAATGGGCTTTCCGAAGATAGATTTATTATCAATGATTTATTGATAAAGAAAAGGAATTACTTATAGTGATATTCGGCTTGCATGTCTTAGTTTTTAAATATAGGATTCCAGAATTTCTGTACAAATATGTTAAATATAAATTTTAAAATTAGTGTTAATGTTGCCATACATGTAAACACCCAATTTTAACAAAATCTAATATCTGATTTGATGAAAAACATTATAATACAATTTTAATGAGATTGAAACTTAAGAAAGTATCAAAGGACAACACTAAATGTGTTGAAATATTTTATTTTTATAAGTTGACACGCAAACATTATTACAATTTAGGAAATGACCTCAAAATTATGATAAGTTTAATCAATGGCATAGCTTCATCTAATATATTACCACGTTTTTATTAACTTTCTTTCGTTCCTGTTTATTTATTTATTTGTCTGTCCGCGAAATTTCAAATTTTCCTACATAAAATGAAACTTTTCTGATGGTTTTAGAGATCTCAAAATGTTACCACAGATAGATTTTGGATGACAATGTATTGTATCAAAATTTCAGACCGATCTGTTGAAACATACACATTAAACATTGAATTGATGCATTTTTTAGTTTATCTTCATATAGTATAGCATATGTATAATGTCTGCTGTTGACTTTCACGTGCCGAGTTCACCCCGTGACCGCATCCACTTAGTATAGGGATGTTCATAATATGGCGGAAATCTAATAATAGAAATAGTTTATCTAAATTTATCTTTTGTAAGGACAAATTCATAAAAAAATTAATTTAAAGATACGAGTCAATACGTGAATGGGGGCATATTGAAAATGATTGATCTCACCAACTAATTTTTAATTCTTCGTTAATTTAAGACATCTCATGGGACTTGCAAAATAAATAACTATTTCGTAATTTTACTTCGCTAACATTTTTGAGAACATAGTGATTTGACTGTATTTATGCCTCAAAACTTTGTTTCGCTAAAATGTAATCTAAAAAAAGAACATTACGAAATGAGCTATGACGTTTTCCGGTTTTAGAAATGAAGTACCCTATTAAAACGTTGGGCGGGCGCTTATGAGGTGTTTGGTATAAAAATAAATAGAGGTAAAAATACAAGGGTTTAAAAACCACGATTTTATAAGTGGACTAAAAAGAAGAAAATAATTTTAAACTTATAAGTTCATGCACTTTATTTAATTTGACTGAAATCATTGGGGGGGGGGGGGGGGGG
>MUZC01004345.1:450870-463204 GCA_002072015.1 Radix auricularia | reverse complement strand
CCCCCCCCCCCCACACACACATACAAAATAGTTCACTCATTCAAATAAAATATTGTAAGAGTGGGGGAAACCTTTTCCTCTTCTATTGAGTTAGTGAATTAGAATTTTAAATACTTTATTAGTTGTTGTTTGAATTTCTACCGAAAAAGATAGGCTCCCCTTCACTAATGTCAATATTTAGAATGAATTAACAGTGCGTAATTCACTTTCTCATTAGCCTTTTTCTAATGATGTGAAGGTGAACAATGTGATCATGAAAGAGGAGCTGCGGATCGATTACTTATTCCGTATGCAAGACCAAACACATACAAGTTTTCTTTCTTCCCGTCCGGAATTCGGGTGTAGAATGGGTTGCCTGAGGAAACCAGGAAAGCCAACACTTTATCATCATTTAAAACTCTAATAAGAGTGCAGGACAAGACACAAGCCATAGATAAACGTAGGACACAAAAATCTTTTTTTACAGAAGGAGCGTCTGTAACATATAAAATAAGATAAGATAAGATAAGACCCAAAGACCGGAGCCGCCATAGTGCAGGTGGGTGACTACAACATCCGGTGTTATCATACGTGTGATTCAGTGATGTTGGTGACATCCTGTGTTATCATACGTGTGCTTCAGTGATGTTGATGACATCCGGTGTTATCATACGTGTGCTTCAGTGCATGTTGGTGACATCCGGTGTTATCTCCGGTGTTATCATACGTGTGCTTCAGTGCATGTTGGTGACATCCGGTGTTATCATACGTGTGCTTCAGTGCATGTTGGTGACATCCTGTGTTATCATACAGCTTCTTTGCATGTTGGTGACATCCTGTGTTATCATACAGCTTCTTTGCATGTTGGTGACATCCTGTGTTATCATACAGCTTCTTTGCCACATTCTTTTCGGATTTTTGTCAAATGTAACAGACGGATACATTTCCTGCCTCCTTCTGAGTGATTCTAATTATATTGCCGCGTCAGCTGTTAAATTAATGACCACTGCCTCCTTCTGAGTGATTCTAATTATATTGCCACGTCAGCTGTTAAATTAATGACCACTGCCTCCTCATTGCAGTCTTCGTGATATTCTTCATGATAAGTCTTCATGATACAGTTTCATGATAAGTCTTCAAGATACAGTCATCATAATAGAATCTTAATGATACAGTCTTTATGATAGTCTTCATGATAAGTCTTCAAGATACAGTCTTCATGATACAGTCTTCAAGATACAGTCATCATGATAAGTCTTCAAGATACAGTCATCATAATAGAATCTTAATGATACAGTCTTCATGATACAGTCATTATAATAGAATCTTAATTATACAGTATTCATGAGACAATCTTCATGATACAGTCTTCATGATAAGTCTTCAAGATACAGTCATCATGATAAGTCTTCAAGATACAGTCATCATAATAGAATCTTAATGATACAGTCTTCATGATACAGTCATTATAATAGAATCTTAATGATACAGTCTTCATGAGACAGTCTTCCCATACTATTAGAAGGCAAGCTCAGTTTGTTAAAGATGACATTATATAACATAAAGTGACCAAGAATAATGAGGTCCAGTTCTAACGTGGCTGTTCTGTCTACTTGAGTGGCCTCTGTCCTCGTTCACACTAAAACGTATGATTGTAAGTATTTCTTATTTTTAAAAATTACCAGACAACTAAATCCCTCTCGCAGCTTACCCATGTCTTATCAAAGGCCTGTCTAAACATTATGTGATAAACCTCTTAGTGTTAAATGGAATAAGTTAATTCATCCCTTACTTATTGAGGAAAAATCTCAATAATTGCAGGGGTTCAGTGAACACGGGTAAATGATCTCATTTTGGGTTTTTAGAAAAGTGGAATTCAGGTAATGCAGACTCATCAGGACATATATAATCCGCTGGATTCCGATAGATATATTCATAATCCGTCATGTGTACGTGCACGCTTGGAAGATAAGCCTGCTATTGAACCGGTTTCCTTCTAGAAAACGCACTCTTTTTAAGCAAGAAAATTCTTCACTCTTCAGCTTGATGAGACCACTAATGTCATTAGAAATGTGCAGCTTATGATATATGTCCCCTACAATGCGATTCAAATAATTGAAGAGGAAATTTAAATGTTGTTTTCTGCTCCGCTCGAATTGCGATCTGAAGGAACTGAAATATTCGACAAAGTTAATGAATAATATGGGAATACTGCATTGACATGTTTGTTGATGGAGCTCCAGCTATTGTGAATCGTGTACGTGACTTTTTGGCTTTCGCAAGGGAGAGGAATCCAAAAATTGAAGTTAACCACTGTATGATCCATCGTCAAGCTCTGCATGTGAAACATTTGAAACCTGATCTGGAGGTCGTCATGGTTGGAGTTATTCAGACCGTAAATTTCATTAAAAGACATGCACTGCAATAGCGTCTTTGTTATAATTTATGTAAAGATGCCGAGGCTGAATATACAGACCTACTTTATCAGACCGAGGTACGGTGATTTTTACGCAAAAATGTTCTGAACAGAGTTTATACTCCGAAGGCGGAACTTCAAACATTTGTGGCTCGTCAAAAACATACTCTGGCAGAGAAGTTAACGAAATATTATTGGGTTGCCCATCTCGCATACTTAGTTGATATTTATGAGCTTGTGAATGCGTTTAACAAAGAATTGTGGTGGAAAAATTTAAGTACAATCTCAGCCAGAAAAAAAAAAGATATCAGCACTTGGATTAAAGCTTTCATAATTGGAAACAAAACGCATAATGAAAGAAGTTAGCGGCCTTTTCAAAGTTGGCCTTAGTCTTGGAAGATTGTGGAAATAAAATGTTTGATTACATGAAGGATATAGTTGCCCGACATCTTACCAAGCTCAAAGAGAGGTTCACTGTTATTGATACGCATGTCAGTTGGACTGTAGATCCCATCCGATGTGCCCTTGTGAATGTACCAGACGAGCCTCAAGTGTTGGCAGGGGCCCTTCTTGAAATTCAATAATTAGTAATATATTGAATTTCCAAACGAACTAATCTGACACAGTTTTGGATGTCAAATGCTGCAATGGCTTTCAACATAAGGAGGCCGTCAAGACGTTGTTAACCTTTTATAACAACTTAACTTTTTCAGCAACGATTTTCCACTCTAGTGAACATACAAAGCTGTGAAATCTATTGAACACTGAACATAGCATCCGACTTGCCCTGACATCAAAGGCCCAACTTTCGATGTAATTGTGTCAAAAATGATGCAAAATCTTTTTTCAAAGAACTAAACAGTAAAGAGATTTAAAGTAGAAACGTCTGTGTTTTATAATAATAATTGATGATATTAATTTATATTAAATTTATTATTTCAATTAGTTATTAAAGTAACTTAGTGTTTATCCCACTTTATCGCATCATGTTCGATTTGTTATTACAATAGAATGATCAGTGCCGTTAGGCCTATAACTATTATATTCAACTGTAAACTTGTATAATTGTATCAAAGAAATTCCCCTTGAAATTTCAATCGCCGTGTCGTTTTGAGTTAGAAGTCAGAATAATTCTTTTACATAATTATTTTCAGATTCATCTTTAGACTATTGTCGGGCTTCTATAACTCACCAGATTTATTTTCGGCTAGGGCTTAGCCCCAGACAATTTTGGGCTCCCAACTCACGACACTCCCCCTAAACCCGAGTTGTGAGCAGGACCTCTCACCTTTGGGGGGAGGGGTAAGGTCAACATACACTTTTATATTTTGGGTAATGGACAAAAAAGATCAACGCCCCTGAGCTAGTGGATGGACGAGGGTAATTCCCCAAAAATTTAACATTTCTAGGTCAGCACACCTCACAGGTGACGTCGCTCAGTTATTATTAGCGGCGTGAGAATGTTAAACTTCTTTCGAAATTTATTTGCTTTGAAGGACATTTGTTTAACGTCGCTGTTAAATAAAATACGTAGTTCAGTTTTACTACCGGGTTCTTTTATCCTACATTAAAAATGTTCCGTAAAACACGTAATTCGAAAATTTCCTATTGCAAATATCTGTGCCTTGTTATTATATTAATTTTAATCTAGTTTTTTATTATTATTATTATTATTTCAAAATGTTTAGTTTATTTCCTTAATGTCATAAACACGCTTCTATTTTACTGATGAATTTCATACTTTAATTAAAAACAGGAAAATGGTTTTCAATTTTCAGATTTATGGTAGATTTATACATATTTTATTAAAGTAATTCATACAAGCTGACCCGCGGCGTAGCATACGCTGCAGACTTGCTCATCATTGATAGTGCAAAGAATGGGGGAGGGGTATGAGAGAACGGACGCAAAGAGCAGCACGAAGAAATGTAATAAAGCGAGTAAACGTGGAGACATGTGCACAGCGGTTGTCGTTACCTGCCCCCACCATTTACTACAATCCCTTGCTGAAAATAACTGATTTTCCGCGCCTAGGGTTAGTCATGTTAGCAAAAATGAGAAAAAGAAAAGGCAGAAAAAAAAACACTTAAAAAAAAAAATTATTGTTACCACTGGGAATTAAGCTCAGGACTTTCCGCATGCAAGGCGGGCGTAATAACCCCAACACTACGAATCATATGTTATTCTGAGAAGGAACAACGCAAATGAACCCAAGAAGCATTGTTGCCACCATCCCCACCCTTTTTTTCTTCTTTTCATCCCACTCCGCTTGCCCACTGTGATCTTTCGACCCCAGCGTGGGTCATTCGTCATGCTCATAAGCACATGGTTGTTTAGGCGAAATATATATATTTCTTAATATATATATATGGGGTGTGGGTGGATATTGGGATTTCCACCACTATACGGATTCAGCAAATACTTATTGCAGATCCGGATAGGATCCAGATATCAAATGTAGTAAAGAATTATTTGAAATCAAATTAATTAAATTAATATTGATAAGTTTAAAAACAAATATATAATAAAAATTAATAAGAACGAGAAAAAACTATTAAGTTAAAACGTTACAAATATAGATATTACCTTATTGCATACGATAACAAACGTTAACAGGCCTAATCACGTGTGAGAGGCAAGTGTACTTCGTAAAGGCCATGATCGGAAGGACCGCTAAAGACCGTAAAATAGACAAATGTTGACTGGGATTGTACACTCGAGGACGTTCTGGGAAGTAAATGATGATATTGGCAGGAAGTATTTATGACATCGTGATAATTACTGCCTCACAACCATAAACCCTAAAGAATTCATTTACTGAACGTATTGTTGAGGAGAGTGTATGACTACTTTTTCGTTACTGAGAACAACGGAGAGCACGTTGCCGAAGTTATCCCAACGTTGAGAAACAAAGAATACAGCCATGTTGCGTAGTCATGATAAAATAGAAAGAGGGAAATGACCAGGCAAAAACATAATTTTTTTAAAAACATTAATGTCTTATTAATGCTTGATCCCAGGACCTTCCCCATGGTAGGCGGATGTTATAACCACTACACTACGAAATGCGTTTTATTATGTGAAGGAACAACAATAGTGAACTCAAGAAGCATCGTTGGTCTCGATGACATCCCCCCGGTCACCATCCTTGCTTGCCAACAGGGGCGGATTAAGACTGCACGGGGCCCCTGGCTGCAATTAAACGGGGGCCCTATCCAGCCAGCGTCCCTTAAAATATGATTGCTAACAGCTAATATAAGTATAAGACTGTAACTAAATATTAATAATGAAAAAAGAAACGAACACGAAGAAATAACTGTTTAAAATGTTCGCCGGTGTGTTAAAAATTGAGTGTGAAAAGAAAAACTTTTACATTCCACCGCTGGGAATCGAACCCGCCACCATTTGCATCACAAGCCTATGCCCTTTCCACACGAACAACGGAGCTTGTCTAAATTGAGAAATTTTAAAAATATAAACTATATTTTATACTATATTCTCTAAGTGAGCCAAGTTTTATAGATTATTAAGACTGTCAGGTCTGAATCGCGTAGTGTTAAGAAGTCGTAAGAAATTTCCCGAATCGTGTTTTTTTTTAGCCAAACTTTTTAAAATGGGAATTTAGGAATTTATAATGATTTTGCCTAACATATGGGAATTTTTTAGATTGACAATTTAAAAGAAAATAATTACATTCTTGGATGAAAATAAAATAAAATAATTTGAAACATGCTCATTTTCAAATAAGAAATACTTTTTTGTGTTGGTGCGAGGCTCTTTGACGTCATATTTGTTTATTTTTAGCGTGTATAGGTTTTTTTATTTCGGATCTAGTTTTTATTCCTGACGTTTTTGCTAGGTTTTTCCCAACATTGTTACTGACAGTAGACTGCAGACAGTTTACAGTCAGATTGTGTAAATGTATTACTATTAAATAATATAATTAATTAGTCTGAGCCCGAATCATCATAAAATGTTTGTTACATATAAAGGACCAAATCATTAATAATATGTAAACATATAACAATCTATGTAACCATGTATGATTGATTCATTATTAATAAATTTCAAAACATTCATTTTTAAAAATATATTTTTATCAAATAACTTTTTTAAACTTCATGATGTTAAAATTTAAAAGTATAATCTATATTTTGGCTTTGTAGCCAAGTTGTTAAAAAAACGTACAGATTAAATAAAAATTGAAAGTACTCTATTAAAAATTGCCTTAAAAATGCAAAAATATTTATTATTTTTTAATTTGAAAGTCAAAAGTCAGTAAAATGAATGCGAAAGCATTTAATTGAAGTTGCCACTTTTCAGATTTTTCCCCAAATTTTTAATACATTTCGGAATTTTTAGCCCAATTTGGGAATTTTTTTACCCCTGGCTGGGAAAATCTGGCACTTAAGACTTCGCAACTCTGGAATCGCAATCAGTTTAATAGATAATGTTTATAAATTTATTTAATTTATTATATTTTCAAGGGTTCGTGCAAACATTTGTACACTTTTATTATAAAATATAAAAAGTTTTGGGGGCCCCAAATCGTCGGGGGCCCGTGGCTTTAGCCCGCTCAGCCCCCCCTTAATCCGCCATAGCTTGCCAACCATAATCTGATTGGTCGGTGGTTGACCTCAGCTAGGCTCATCCGTCATGCTTGTTTGGACATATTCGTTTACGTAAAAAATACATATACCGTATTTTACGCATATTGCCCGCACACGCAGATAACCCGCCAAGACATATACCCCGCAGAATTTTTAGATCCTGTTAAAAAAATTGTAGTATAACCCGCCCACGCTTATACCCAGCAGAATTTTTAGATCCTGTAAAAAAAAATTGTATTATAAACCGCCCACGCTTATACCCCGCACTGTCCCATCATATTTGAGAAGTCATAAACAAGTGTGCACCATTTTTTTATTAACTTCACCGCTGTCTCTCTCTTGGTACAACGGAAAAAAAACAAAATTTAAAAATTACCTACTTCCCGTGATACTATCGAGCTGAAATTTTGCACATAGACTTGTGTCATCTAAAAATTCATTTTGTCAAAATTTCAGATCGCTCGAATGTACTGTAATTAAATTAATGCACTTTTAGTTTATCTCTACAGAAATGTATGGTAGCCGTCTGTTTTTGTTGATATCCACGTGTCTGTTGGAGTTCAGTCGGTGACCATCGGTGACCACACCCCCGCCCCCACCCGTCTCCATTTTACAGCATTTGGGAGTTCAGTCACGTTCAGTCTGTAAATGCTTGTCGGGCGGTGAATATTATTTTGAATATAATCAATGCTTTTAGTTCTGTCTCATATATAAGGGATTTATAGTCAAAAACATTGTTTTTATGGTTGTTTTTATTTCCGGTACACCGTACCATCAATCAACTGTCTTCTCGATACAAGGCATTCGATTTGCCACAGGAACGAGAACTGGTTCCAAACCGGTTTAATTTGGACTATTCGATTCTGATATTTATCCGGGAGACACCTATAATTGAAATAAGAAAAACAAAATTCAATAATAGTTGCTACCAAGATACCGTAATACCAGTGCGCAAATCATTTTCTGTAGATTTTAAATTGATTGTCATTGCAAAAGCTAAGAAAACTAGCAATAGAGAAGCTGTACGGGAATTTTCAGTGGATGAAAAATCGATTCGTGAATGGATCAAAGACAAGAAACAGCTCGAGAGGATGAATCCAATAAAACGTTTTTTAAAAATGCATTTATGACATTACAAAATCAGATACGTAATATCAAACGATTACAGGTAGATTGTGAACAAACTTACCAGAAGTTATACAGAATCTAATTTTATATTCGTGTTTTGCAAGTAATAGTGCCATTGATGCATATTCAGTAAAAAAAAAAAGAATATTTTTAAAAAATGAATTCAGATACCCCGCCCACGGAGATACCCCGCAGGGGGGCTGCGGGGTTTGTAAAAATCTTGTATATATGCGGGGAATATGCGTAAAAATACGGTAGATTGTTTTCACATACATTTATGCAAAAAATATTTCGCATTATAAAATAGTGTGGAGTCCTCATCTGTGCGGAGGTGGAGAATAAAATAGAGAACATTCGATAGGCAGAAAAGAAATAGTGGTTGAACCGGTATTTCAATGGGAGGCTTGTTCGAATGTGGCATCAGTAATAATGCGACTCATGGAAGACATTGAAATGTAAATTCTTCTGCGTCTACTGGGGGGGGGGGGCATCCCAGTAGGCGGAGCAAAGCGGGAAGTAAATTAATATTTTCCCCGGCCGGGGTGAATGAACAGTTTTCCCCACAGGTGAGAGGGATAGGAAGTCCTGTGAAGGAATCTTTAAAAATTCTCCAAATAGTTCAGTAATTGATAACTAGGTACTTTGGGGTTAAGGAACTGACCTTGGAAGCAGCAAGATTTGATCGAATAACTGAACCGTACACCAGTAGATAGTCGGACAACTCAGGCGAAGAGCCAACTAGAAGTTTCTAGTAGGGCTGGATACTGGCAAAGGGTAGAGAAGAACAAGTGTAGTAAGAGTTGAGTACCCTGCGAGTAAAAAAAGAAGCTCTTGTAACACATGCGAAAGTAAATTATCGGTATCGTATGTTACTTGATTGCTACCGCATGACATTGACACAAATTGTTACATTAGACCTAGATGTCATTTTAATGACACTCATGACCTTCAAGCTGTGTCCACAGGGTAAAGTTTTGTGCATAAGAGGAACGCGTTCAAGCGTGACCTATCAAATATATTTACCTTTTCAGAACCAGAAAACTTATGTCAGCGCACATGGCACAGGAATTTCGGGGAGGGGGCGGTAGAATCCAGCGATAATAGATGCTTTGAGCTGAGGTTATCTGGATCTCTTTAGAAATTCTGTTCCCATCATTGTGTCGTGTTAAACTTCCTTCTTGTCACGGTTGAAATGTAGGTCATGGTATCTGAATCATGGAGATATCTGAGAAGGAACCAGCCATTAATGACGTCACGCACCTTGGGGGGGGGAGGTGGTCCACACATTTGTGACGATGTTTGACGAGGTGGAGGGGTGGGGGAGTTTAAGAATTGTGACGTCACGTCATACATGATAATTTAAATAAAATTTCCACTCAAATATCAGATTTCTTACAATTTTTTTCTGACGTTTTACATGGTTTCACGCCTTACACTAAATACATACTCAATTGACAATAAAGCTATTTTAAAAGATGGTCATTTTCAAAAAAAAAAATACGACTTTTAGGGGCAGAGGGTCAAATTGTCATATTGGAGGGGAGGGGCTACATTTTTTTACGATGGGGGGTGGGGGTAAAATCAGCCAAAATCGAGCGTTGTTATTTATGGACGTTGCCTAACAGAAAATTTTCCAGTACGTAGACGTACTTTCCAATCGCCTCATACAATATTGTCCAATGCTATCAGAAATATATTCCTTAAAGTAAACTTGTGTTTATCATAAATTAAAAGAATGATTATTATACTCAATGTCGCCACTTGCAACTCAAGGCCACATGTTTGTTTTAGTTTAAACCTGTCTCAAGATTGACAACAGGACGACACTGAGGTAGAAGATTGACAACAGGACAACACTGAAGTAGAAGATTGACAACAGGACAACACTGAGGTAGAAGATTGACAACAGGATGACATTAGGATAGAAGATTGACAACAGGACAACACTTAGGTAGAAGATTGATAACAGGAAAACACTGAGATAGAAGATTGACAACAGGATGACACAAAGATAGAAGATTGACAACAGGATGACACAAAGATAGAAGATTGACAACAGGACAACACTGAGGTAGAAGATTGATAACAGGACAACACTGAGATAGAAGATTGACAACAAGATGACACTGAGGTAGAAGATTGACAACAGGATGCCACTAGGACAGAAGATTGATAACAGGACAACACTGAGGTAGAAGATTGACAACAGGATGACACTGAGGTAGAAGATTGACAACAGGAAACAACTGAGGTAGAAGATTGACAACAGGATGACACTGAGGTAGAAGATTGACAACAGGATAACAATGAGGTAGAAGATTGACAACAGGACGACACTGAGGTTGAAGATTGACAACAGGATGACACTAGGTTAGAAGATTGACAACAGGACAACACTGAGGTAGAAGATTGACAACAGGATGACACTGAGATAGAAGATTGACAACAGGACAACACTGAGGTAGAAGATTGACAACAGGATGACACTAGGATAGAAGATTGACAACAGGACAACACTGAGGTAGAAGATTGATAACAGGACAACACTGAGGTAGAAGATTGACAACAGGACAACACTGAGGTAGAAGATTGACAACAGGATGACACTGAGGTAGAAGATTGATAACAGGACAAAACTGAGGTAGAAGATTGACAACATGACAACACTGAGGTGGAAGATTGACAACAGGACAACACTGAGATAGAAGATTGACAACATGACAACACTGAGGTAGAAGATTAACAACAGGACAACACTGAGGTAGGAGATTGTTAACAGGATGACACTGAGGTAGAAGTTTGACAACAGGACAACACTGAGGTAGAAGATTGACAACAGGACAAAACTGAGGTAGAAGATTGACAACAGGATGACACTAGGATAGAAGATTGACAACAGGACAACACTGAGGTAGAAGATTGATAACAGGACAACACTGAGATAGAAGATTGACAACAGGATGACACTAGGATAGAAGATTGACAACAGGATGACACTGAGGTAGAAGACTGACAACAGGATGATACTAGGATAGAATATTGATAACAGGACAACACTGAGGTAGAAGATTGACAACAGGATGACACTAGGATAGAATATTGATAACAGGACAACACTGAGGTAGAAGATTGATAACAGGACAACACTGAGGTAGAAGATTGACAACAGGATGACACTAGGATAGAAGATTGACAACAGGACAACACTGAGGTAGAAGATTGATAACAGGAAAACACTGAGATAGAAGATTGACAACAGGATGACACTAGGATAGAAGATTGACAACAGGATGACACTGAGGTAGAAGACTGACAACAGGATGATACTAGGATAGAATATTGATAACAGGACAACACTGAGGTAGAAGATTGATAACAGGAGAAAACTGAGATAGAAGATTGACAACAGGATGACACTGAGGTAGAAGACTGACAACAGGATGATACTAGGATAGAATATTGATAACAGGACAACACTGAGGTAGAAGATTGACAACATGACAACACTGAGGTAGAAGATTGACAACAGGACAACACTGAGGTAGAAGATTGGCAACAGGATGACACTAGGATAGAAGATCGACAACAGGACAACACTGAGGTTGAAGATCGACAACAGGACAACACTGAGATAGAAGATTGACAACAGGACAACACTGAGGTTAAAGATTGACAACAGGATGATACTGAGGTAGAAGATTGACAACAGGATAACACTGAGATAGAAGATTGACAACAGGATAACACTGAGATAGAAGATTGACAACCGGATGACACTGAGGTAGAAGATTGACAACAGGACAACACTGAGGTAGAAGATTGACAACCGGATGACACTGAGGTAGAAGATTGACAACTGGACAACACTGAGGTAGAAGATTGTTAACCGGATGACACTGAGGTAGAAGATTGACAACAGGATGACACTGAGGTAGAAGATTGATAACAGGTTGACACTAGGATAGAAGATTGATAACAGGACAACACTGAGGTAGAAGATTGACAACCGGATGACACTGAGGTAGAAGATTGACAACAGGACGACACTGAGGTAGAAGATTGACAACAGGATGACACTGAGGTAGAAGATTGATAACAGGTTGACACTAGGATAGAAGATTGATGGCAGGACAACACTGAGGTAGAATATTGACAACAGGATGACACTAGGATATTAGAAGATTTCGTGAGTCATCTCTCT
>MUZC01004345.1:371109-450859 GCA_002072015.1 Radix auricularia | reverse complement strand
CCCCCCCCCCCCCCCCCGCCAAAAAAAACTTTTATGCAAAGGACGCCACACAATATCATACGATTTTTTTTAGATGCAACAAACATTAATTACAGAGAGAACTGATAATATCTCTCATATTCAGAGTTACCTCATAGTTTTTATTTATAAGCTGTCAACATATCTGAACACCAGTATATTTTTTTTTATACTTAAAATATTCATTGACTGAAATTTTATAGGAGATCTTTTTTTTTTTCAATAGATGGGTAACGCAGAGTTATGAAAGGATAGGGTCAACACGCTGCAAAATTGTAATGTAAATCTTCAATTTTTCTATCCATACAACAAAGAACTGGTTGGGAGATATCATCTTCCATCGAGCGACTCCCCGGGTGGCGGACAGGGTAAAACCCACCAGATATGGAGGGTACCTGGGAAATAAAATGCCCGGGGCGGATCAAAATCAGAACCTGCTGGCTAGAAGGAAATGTACGGATCCACATAGGCTAGGGACCCAGCCCAAACAAAGGCAGCTATCCTAAGAGCTACCAGGGGCATCTCCCCAGAAAGTTGTGCACAGGGCTGACGACCCTGTCACTTAAAAAACAACAGTTACGAAAACAAAACCACAATATGAAATTCGGACTGATAACACTGGATTACGACCCATACCTGCCCACAGACATGAGATACGAATAGCCACATGGAATGCACTTAGTTTATACAGAGCAGGTGCCCTGGCCTGCATACAGTGGAAACAACTCAAAAACCTTAGGAACAGGATTTGCAGTAAAAAGAGAGGCAGTCATTGGGTTTAAACCACTGAGTGGAAGATTATGCTCCATAAGGATCAGAGGGAAAATGTTGAACATCACGTTAATCTGTACACATGCTCCATCGGAAGATGCATATGAAAACATAAAGGAAACTTTCTATGAAATACCAGAAAGAGTATTTCATGAAGCACCACGATACGAAAATAGTTTTTGGTGATTTCAATGCAGAAATTGGGAAAGAACTAGTTTACAGGCCAACCATCGGAGAGGAAAGTCTACTTGATGAGAGCAATGACAACGGAATGAGGATTATAGACTTTGCCATCTGTAAAGGAATGACAGTCAGTAGCATAATTTTCCAACATAAGCAAATTCAGAAAGCGAGATGGACATCTCCAGATTGATTTACTAGTAACCCAATAGATCATGTACTTATTGACCGGAGGCATGGCTCTGACATATTAGATTTCAAAAGTTGTAGAGGGTGGACATAGACTCAGACTATATTTTGGTCAGGATCAAATTTAAACATAGAATTAGTGACATATATAACAAACGAAATAAAAGAGAAAAACAAGACGATAGTCAGAAGTTGTATAAGGACCCATTTACCGAGGAATATCCACAGAAGATCAAAGCTCAACTAGAATTATCATACAAAAGAGAAGCAACCAGCAACGCTACTACAAACCAGCAGTGGGAAAATATGAAGCAGATAGTTAAAAGTGTAAAAGAGGAAACAATTGGATGGTATGACGCAGAAAGTAAAGAACTCATTGAACAAAGGAACAAGGCTAGACAAACGATGCTGCAAAGGGAGACAAGAAGAACACGACAACTTTATGATGAAGCAATGTATGCCAACCGATTGGTACACAGCGCTCATAATACCTATTCACAAAAAAGGATCTAAGCTAAACTGCTCAAGAGGAATATCACTCCTTAATGTAATGTATAAAATCCTCACAAAACTCATAGCAATAAAATTTAGAAACTATAGTGAATTGATACTGGGGGACTATCAATGAGGATTCCGGCAGAATAGATCAACTACGGATAATATTTTTACTATAAGATGTCTCCTGGAGAAATGCTATGAATATAACATCGACATACATCAATATGTTGACTAAAAACTGGGTATGATAGCGTAAATAGGAATTACCTATACAACGCATTATAGGACACGAACTCATACCCATAATCTGGCAGGATTTCATGGTGGATCTTACTTTTTACAAATTTCATGGCCCGAACAAATGCAGCTATCCTGAGAACTACAAGGGGCATCCCCCAGCCTAGGCTAATATCAAGGGGCAACTATAAACGAACACAATTAGATATATTTCGGAAATGAAAGCAAGGCTAACTGCAGGCAAACACTCCTACTTCCGTTTACAAAAATTCTAAGAAGCAAAAATCTCTCAAAGGGAACAAAGAAAATAATATACACAAACATCATAAGGCCAGTAGTAACGTACGCTAGTGAGACTTGGACCCTAACCGTAAAGGCAGAGAACATGCTCAAAACTTGGGAGAGGAAAATCCTACGGAAAATATTGCCCTGAGATAGAGACAGGAGCGGCGTTTGAGGGTGGCAACTGGGGCGACTGCCCCAGGCCCCGCGCTTAGGAAGGCCCCGCGTTTCGGTCCTGAACATGTCTCGTCCTGGTTAATAGCCTATACATGTAGAACCAAAGACTGGATGGTAGAAAGTATGGAAAGCTGGAAACGATTGTAAAGAAACGAAAGAGGCACTCTTGTAATCCTTTTTGAAGGTCAAATTTCGTAGCGTAGCTCTAGACGTCTTTGAAAGCATTACACCGTTAGCGGAAAATAGGTCAGATGTACCATTCAGCCAATCCCTTTTATTTGTGTACACGTCATTCACAATAGATTTACTAAAATAGTTATTTTTAGAAAACTGTATCATCGGAATGGCAGTGTCTCGGTAGTGGTGCGATCGGAAACATTAATTAGCGTCATCAAAGTGATTTCTCTGTACGATATCAACATGAGTGGAAGAGATCGCGATAGATTTCGCAAATATGACTCAGGCGCAGAAATAGCTAAAAAAAACGCAAGCTAAGAGAAGAATTCGACAGAAGTCAAAAGGGAGCACTGAAGTACTTTCCAAAACAAGCAGATAAACAAGATTTTTATTGTCCTGCGGTTGCTGCTGTGGACTCTACCAGAGCGACCACTGTTAATGATACAAGTGACAGTGATTGTTGCGAATCTACCACCGCGCCATTATTGGATATGAAGTCATTACACTGAAGTTAGCGACAGTGAAAGCAGCTTTAGTGAAGTTGTTTCTGCAGAGAACAATTTATTCACAGGTATCGCAAAAGACATCTAATAGTTTAATAAAAAGGTGACACGTGGTATTAAAATTACACAATAATCAAGATATTTCATTTTTTTAAATACCATAGCATACTGGTGCTTAGCGATCTTTTCTAGTACTCTGGCCCCGCGGGGTCATTGCTGGCACTAGGCCCCGCGCTTACCTAACGCCGCCACTG
This sequence comes from Radix auricularia, assembly GCA_002072015.1. Classification (NCBI taxonomy): domain Eukaryota; kingdom Metazoa; phylum Mollusca; class Gastropoda; family Lymnaeidae; genus Radix; species Radix auricularia. Next base: position 447,573 of record MUZC01004345.1, on the reverse strand, counting down.
GATAGAGATTATATCTGAAGAATTTGCACAAACCAAGAACTATACCATCTGTACAAAGACCCACCCATAGTCACATACATCAAAACAGGAAGACTACACTGGGCAGGGCATGTTGAAAGGATGCCAGAATATAGAGCAGGAAAAATTATTTACAGACAGGAACCAGGGGGCAGACGACTCACTCCAGTGCAGAAGGGGGAGGGGATGTAAGAAAATGTTCCAGTTTGTTGCAGGGGAAGGGGGTGTCAGCCATGTGTGACGTCACTCTTACTGTTTAATTAATTTACTGAAACCTCTCAGTACACCACATTAGCTACGAGGAAAAACGTCAAGCTTATGTGATTTTTATGTTACGTTGATGTTAATATTCAATAGATAAAAAGTGTAAATAAAATTAGAAACATGTTTAAATTAAAACAGTTTGACGAGAGCTTGTAGCCGTTCTCAAATTATAAAGAGAGGCTAGACGCTTTACTTCATGGCTAACGACACCGCTCCCTTGAAGCAAACAGCTATACTTCTCTCGTCAATCGGACCTAAACTTTATAATTTATTAAGGTCCCTAACAACACCATAACTGCCATTCACAAAATCTTACACAAAATTGAGTAAAATTCTTCAAAATCACCTCTCTACTGGAGATTATAGAACGTTTTAAATTCTACAGACGAAGGGGAAACGATGAGCACATTCCTAGCAGAAATTCATAAATTGTCAGATTTCTGCAATTTTAAGGAAAATCTTGAGGAAGCCAATAGGGACAAGTTTGTGGTGGGCATCAAAGATGACGCTTTTCAGGGAAGTTTATTACAGGAAAGAAAGCTTTCTCTGGACAAAGCAGCTGAATTGGCTTTGCCTATGGAGCAAGCCACCAAGGATGCCACGTCCATACATACAGGTTTAAATGAGGAAGTACAAGTGTTTTTCCTAAGGAAAAGAAAAGTGTGGTATACCCTCCTTGCGACATGCATGATTTAGCACTTCGTGGAAAAGAATCAAATTCTGGCAATTTTTATGAGCTTCATGTTGAATCTGGAGATGAAGTTCTTGGTAATCATTTGTCAATTGGTTCTTGTAATGCTAAGTATATCTCGGCAACTACGCAAAACCCTAAAATCGAAATTTGTTGGTCTCTCTTGCATGAATACATTGTTCGTGAAGGAAATGGTTCAGTTGCATTTTCTATACTTGCTGACGTGAAAAATGACATTTCAGGCATGAACATATGTTGTTAGATTTTTCAAAGAACAAAATGAGAAAAGTATGGTAAGATTGACTTAATATTTTCTTACATTTAATTAAATACTCAAAACTGATATTTTTTGTTTAATAGCAGTAAATTGCTTTATTAAAAGCTAAGCCGGTTGGTGGGTCGATTTCTCTTGTTATTTACATTTTACGCATTGATAGCTTTCCTGTGACAGGTCGACTTGTTGGTGATCCCGATACGTAAGGTGGCTGACGTCCCGCTAAAGTTACCAGACGCCCCTATATTTTGCTCCAGAAACCTGGGGCACACATCCCTGAGGCCCCATCCCGCTTTGCTCCCCGGAAACTCTGGTCACCTTAGACCTATACGAAACACAATGGAAACAAGTAAGTCAATTATAGTATTCTTGAGCGAAATTAATCAGCAAAGAAAGCTAAATCTAAATTGTCCTTTGGTAAGTGAAACTAGATCGACACATAATATAAAAGCTTGCCTATTTTTCCTGAAAATGTGACCGAAAATTTATTTAGACCAATCAGTGATGTAATCAGTTAAACTTGAAGATAAAATTATTTTTTATGTTTGATATGACCACACTGTCTCCAATGTAATAAACTTGCAGGGAATTTACTTCAGTTTTATTGTAACAACTTTATTACATTTTTATAAAATGAAAGGGGGGGGGGTAATTCCCCCCTTGCCTCTCTTGCGTACGCCCATGAGTGCATGTTGACTATGCAGGACAATTTCTAGTGCTGCTGCATGCACACACTAATGGGCTGAAATAATACATATAAGTTCTTCTAAATTGTCTACTATGATTGATATACTTAAAATAATTCTCGCAAGATTTGCATTACCCAATCAAATTGTTAGTGATGATGGACAACAATTTGTAGCTGAAGAATACAAATGATTTGTCACTAATAATGATATTTAACATATTACCAGCTCACCATATAAGCCGTCCACAAATGGACTTGATGAAAGATTAGCACAAAGTTTCAAACACGCAATGAAAGCTTCAGCAAGTGACTTTCGAAATATTGTCACAAAACTAGCAAGATTCTTACTTGCATATCGTAATGCTCAGCACAATACGACTGGTGAATCACCCGCACAATTAATGTTTGGTAGACAACTTCGTACCAGAACTTATTGATCAAACCAAGTGTTGATGAAACAGTATTTAAACAAAAAGCTGAGCAACGTAGATTCCACAAAGGACAATTCCATGACTCTCAGTCCGGAACAAACAGCCCTCATAAGGGGCTACAGGGATCTAGATAAATGGATCAGTGGAACAATCGTAGAGAGATCTGGTCCACTCTCCCACATTGTTGAAACGCAACCAGGGATAAAATGTCGCAGACAAGTAGATCAGAAAAGATCATTGTCGGCATTCATCCCGCCCACTATTAAAAGGTGAGTTTTACCGAAATGGTTCCCTCCTCCTCAGGTCGCAGAACCAGCCTCAATAAGTAAAGACCGTGTGCCGAATTCTCCTGTTCCTGACACCTCAACAGTCAAGGAAACAACAACAATTCAAACCACATCAGAGTCAACGAATACTTCTGAAAATGTTTTGAGAAGATCGTCGAGACAATCAAAACCCACAAAAAGACTCATAAATAAACTTTAAGTTGATATCTGTGTTTGAATTGAAAGCTCATAATGTCAAAATTAAATGTAATTATGACATTTTCTTTGGAGTGGAGATAGTTTTAGTATATGAGTATATTACGTAAGGTAACACCGGACAAAATAAATATTTAAATGAATGGTATCACTTTCGGGATTTATAGAATAATAATAAATATGGCATTCAAGGTGAACTCTAACGTCTTGCTTGAATACTAAATGTCTTTCTTGTTTGATTATAATTAATAAGTTATTCACTGAAACCAATCAGTACACCAAACCTTCAGATAGACATACATATGAATAAAAATCCTTTTTTTTATTACGTATACAAGAACAAACACATTTAAATTCATTTTCTTCCAGTCAAAAAATCTGACCTGTGATGAGTTTTTTTTTCTGATCAAACCAAGAAAACAAATACACAATCAACATTTAAAACTCGAATAAAAATGCAAGACTTGACATAAACCTTGAATAAACGTAGGATGCTATAATCTCCTTATGGAAATAGCGTCTGTAATATATAGAGTTGACAGTCCGATTATTTAGATAATGTACCTATCAAGTTAAATTATCTATTGACTTACTATTTCAAATTGTATGCGAAATTAGTTAGTGGTAGACTGTAAAGGAAACATTGATCTATGACGCAATTTCTCTTGGAAAACAATGCGTTTATATATTTGAAATGTCTGTCCTGGCTGTTCGAGCTTTGAGCAGAAACTTTTCCTTAACCATATCAGATAGATGGTTTGGGTCTTTTTGCAAATATGTAAGGAGGTCCCAAGAATGTGCAGGGGCCAAAAAAATCCCGAAAAGGTTTACTGGATTTCCAGGAAATCTCAAAACCCGAAAAATATAAGTATTTTGTCAATTTCTCGCCAACCATAATATCTATCAGGTTGAAACAAATGCCAATAGCTAATAATATTTAGAACAATGTCGGAGAAGGAATTTTTAAACAATCTCTTTTCGTTAGACTCCCGTAATTTTAGCAGCAATTTGTAGATAGCAGTTGTTTTGTTTAGTTTCAAGTATATTGGTTTGAAATGACTTTTACTGTAATCTAGAATGATAGTTAATGGGGTTTTCCCATTTTGTGAATGCTAATGTTAGATTGTTGCGCGGTGCGCATTATATTGACACAATCTTGGAGTGATGTGGCATAAGGGGATATGATGTCGTATTTATTCTACTTTCAGCATTACTTATTTGAAATTACTTCTAATGTAATCTAGAATGATTTCCCTTGAATAAAAAAAAATCGGACATTCTTTGTTAAAAATTGAGTGTAAATACTCATTGGAGTTTTTATTACTTGTTTTTAAATAGCTTAAATATACGTCCTTGTGTGCAATAAATGTATGGTCATCGACAGCATTGGTCCCCAACCGCGGGCCAGTACCTGACCATGGAACAAATGGTATCGTGCAGAAATATCACAATATTTCCATTTTACTTAACGTCGGGTATTTTTTTAATCCTTTATATTAACTCATGGTGTCTGCTTGCTTGAGTGCCGAAAAATCTTTGGAACTATTTTAACCCACTTTCCCGTATTCTGGCGAGCTGAATTTTGCAGGCAGACTCATGCCGATAATACAAATGATGTATCAAAATCTCAGTTCGATCAAATGTTCTGTTATTAAAGTATTCAATTTTTAGATTATCTTTATTATCTCTATGAAACATGTTAATTTTTGTGTTAAAGTGTCCTGGTGCGTATTATATTGAACAACCTTTCCTTTCGCGCAATAATAAAATACGTATTGTATTGAACAACCTTTCCTGTCGCGCAAAAAGTTGCATATTATATTCAGAATACTTGTTAAAAATATATTCCCGATCGGTACGCATTACATTTAACATTTTTTACGAGACATGATAAAAATTTTGTATTTTCGGATTTTCTTGCACTGCCTATTATAATGAATATTCTTTTAGTTGTACCTCGTAGTCTATATAGTCTAAAGGATTTATAGTCAATAACTGTTGGTTTTTTTTTTTTTAACTTTTGTTTTTTGTTTTTTGTGGGGGGGGGGGGGGGATTGTGTGACTTTTCAAAGACGAATACCTGGATATTTTTTTAATATAAATAAAAATGGAACACGAAGGACAGTGGACACATGTATCAATCAAGGAGAATGCTATAATAGCACCATATTAGGTGGCTAACCGTAATGTTAAGGCTAAAAAGAAATTCATTATTGGTTAAGAATTGATCTTTTTATTTTCCTACTGTAAAGGCGTTTGACGTGAACCTCTATGAGAGACTGCTGTTAAAATGACGGTGCATGCGCCTTTGTCGGTTAGCACTGTGACCAGGGACATGATGACCTAGCCGAAGACATTGCGCACACACTCTACAGATGACGACTAAAACGCAATGACTTTTTTTATCAGTATCTTTAGCAGGAGGATGTTTATGAGGATATGCTATGTACACTATCACGGTCGACGAACACCAAGTGACTTTGTTTGAAATTATTTACCACATAAAGGCGCACGCCGTAAACTTGCGCCTATTTCTGGATCATTGCGGGGAGGCTCAGACCATCTTTTACACAGTGATATGATGGTAATCCAGAGGAAAATCCATTACCGTGACATTATAATAATGAGAGCCCTTACAGAGTTTTCTCTCAGGAAAAGAAGTCAACGCCGGCAGCAAATTTCAGTCACAAGGTATAAGGTCACAAAACTGGCTTAACTGTGTGACATATTTAGGCTCTCCAAGGAGCTCAATCTGTCCATTCGTGGGAAATTTATAACAGGTTTCATGTTGGCAGACAAAGTAACTTCTTTAAAGCAAAAGGAGGCATTTGAGATGTCTCAAACAGCGGGGTTGTTATGCGAGAATGGGTTTGAGCTTTCATTCTCCCAGTTGCTGCAAGTTCTCTTGCCTTCGCTTTTAAAAGGCTTCGAGAGCTACTTCCCAATCAAAATGTATCTTCGACAATTTGTCACAAATCAGAGAATCTATTCTGTTCAAGAAAAAGAGCAAATGCTGGAGAATGTAAATGAGGACGGCCCTTAACCTGCATTCGAGACAACAACTCTTCACGGGTTCAAAATAGCGACTGTTAAAACAGCGACCGCCATAATAGCGACTGTATCAAAACAGCGACCGTCATAACAGCGACTTCACTACAAAGCTATTCATGTCCAACCGTAAACCTAACACAGTGGTTTTAAACTTTTTTACACATAGACCCCTTTTCATTGTCAAAACTTATCCAAGGATCCCAAGTGAAAAAACTACATCAATGCATATTTTTTAAAAAAAACTTTAAAAATAGCAACATTTTGATGTAGTTTTTAATGAAAATTATAAATTTTGATTTAAATGAAATTTAAAAACAATTAATGACGTACATTAACTGGTTTTAGTTTATAAGTATGACGAATGCATTTATAGGATGAATTAAAGTTTGTAATGCGTTGTAGTTCACAATAGTTTGTTACTGGAAAAATGACGTTGGATAGTGTGAAATATGACGTGCATGGATGGTGGCTAGGTTACGTTGTATGGTGATCATGACGGCGAAAATACTGAGGCGTTTATAATGGTTACCCTGCCAGATTTTTTTTTAATGAAAGCCCCCTTGTCGAAACGTCATGTGGTCGACTGTCCGGTGGTTACATAATGGCATGTTACGAAGGCTAGACTAAGTGACGACCACAAACCACCTGTTATGGAGAAGGTAAATAAAGAGGTTGGGGGCTGAAAGAATGTAGCTACCTTTATAAAGGATTATCTGAACACATTGCCTTTTTATTGTACGATTACATCGGATTGTAGTGGTGAAGGAGTTGGATAGGTTTGGAATGACCTAATATTAAACTATATTATTTTCATTTTCAAAAACTAGAAGGAAAAAAAACAATTTCATGAGGTAAAAACGAGGGTCGAAACATCCGAAGGTCAAAAAGTTTTGTAGTCAAACTGTCTCTGCCCCTCTCACCACAATCCCCCTCAATAAATCGACTGAATCTATGTTTGCTAGTCTCTATCGAGATTTCTGCAAAATATATTTGACTAAAGTGATAGCAGTTATGGTTTACATTTTTTACAGAATTTTTTTAAAATGTGTCCCGAAATTGTGTATGCACTCTTTAAAACACCAACATTTATTTATACACACCTGCAGTTGATTGTATTTAATTTTAAATTGTCCCTTCTCTACAAAACACCTGCATAGCTTATCATGTCATCCTTTTCTAGATTTTATAAACTCCATTGTAGGCTAGGAACATTAAGTTTTTCTAACATTATCACAAGCAAAAGAAAAAAGTCGCTATTTTGATACAGTCGCTATTTTGATACAGTCGCTGTTTTGATGCAGTCGCTATTTTGACGGTCGCTGTTTCGACAGTCGCTGTTGTGCCCGGATGCGATTTAAGTCATGCTTAAAAATCTTGAGATTAAGCAGCTCACTTCTGATGTCATTGTCCCCATATATCCCCCTAGATGGAGCCGTTTTGAGCAGAGGAACAAGCTCAGGGTTATCATTGATTTAGCGTTCTGGTTTGTTTTAAATTTATGTTAAATCCCTTTATATTCATTTCGTGGTGCAGGCTAAATACGTTTTTATTTGAAGACATTTTGAATACAACTGATGAACAAATTTAAACCTAAAGTGGGCCGAAGTTACATTATTAAACGTTGACCGGTCTGCGACGATAAAACGGTCGGGGACCACTGGTACAGAGCAGTAAATTTTATGTCAATGACAGCATTGTGTAGAGCAATAAACATTTTCATGAAATTTATGATTGCTCTTAAGACGTCTCAAGGTTTAAACTTTGAATGTGACTGAGATTAACGCTAAATGAAGTCTGTGAGCATTCAACATATATTAGGTTTAATATAACTATGTGCATATATTTTATGTCCCTTGAATTTCTGAATTACTATATCTTACCGACCATAAAACTTAAACCCACCTGGACCAAACATTAAAAAATCTGCGCTTTGGTTGAAAATAAAGTGCCTCCAACCTATTCCGATACTTGAATCTTCTCATAGAATTTACTAGTAACCGTAAAAGGATTAGTAGATTAAACGTAATGTTACATTTGATCATGCATGGAAGGCAAATTACAAAACACAGAAAAAATGTTTTCCTTTTTTTAAAAAGAGATTTTATATCATCCACAAACTAAACCAAGCGTGACGGACTTTGCCTATTTGTCCTGTCGGCAATGTTTGACTCTTTGTGTCTCGTGAATGTTCTGTCACCAGACGTATGACTGGCAACATTTCAAATGAATCCATTGATACGCTCTGGGAATTTTTTCTTTGAACTCGACACCATTCATCTTCTATCTTTATTATTTCGTGACGTCAACCAGAACAATCGGCTGTTTATTTGGCGAGTCCAATCTTTTCTTGATTTCACGATTTGTCCAGTGACTTTGCAACACAAAAAAATAATTAGCAATTTATGAATGTTTGTTTAATCATTATCACAAAATATTGATTACTAATCGGGGCAAAGTGCCCCGGGTTGTTTGACGGGTGAGGACAAATAAAGACAGCGTAATATTGTAGGCCACCACGAGTGCCCAGGGCATGTGGTTAAACTATTGTGTAGTCAGTCGCGCCCCGTCCGATTCCAGTCGTTCTAACCCTGTCTCTTCCTGCTACCATCACCAGAGTGTAGTCAACAACGTCCCAAAGTTTCATGGTTTTACCTACACGAGTAATTTGACAATTAAGGATGAGTCACTTTTTATATAGCTCATATATTATAAGGAAAAAACTCATTTGGGCCCTCGACCCTTCATGAGTGGGAATTATTTTTCACCTGTTAATATTGCGAGGTTGTACTCAACAACCTAACAAGGTTTCTTGCTTCTGTCTACACTTGAAGTTGGAGAATAAGTGATGAGTCAGTGAGTGAGTGAGGGCTTTGCATTTTATAAGTATAGATAAGGAATTTGTATATTGCTCATATTAGGAAAATACTACATTAGGGCCCCCGGCCCCAAGCAAGTGATAATTTCAATATTTTTTAGCTTTTTACCATCGAGGAAGTGTACTGAATAACTTCCCAAAGTTTTATGATTGTACCTACTCGAGAAATATGAGAACTGGTGCTTTTCAATTTTTATATAGTTCATATTACAAAGAAAAAAAAACGATTTTGGGTCCCCGGCCCCCATGAGTTTGAATTTTAAAATTATTTTACTACTGTCAATGTCGCGAGACGTTAATTAACAACTTCCAAAAGTTTCATGCTTCTACCTACACGGGAAGTTGGAGAATTAGTGATGAGTCAGTGGGTGAGTGAGGGCTTTGGCTTTTAGTAGTAAAGATTACATTTAGCGCCACTAAATTCACTTCACATAGGTTCTCCAATTCCCTAAGGCCGGCCCCTGCCACCAGTCAGTGATTGTGAAGACACGAGGGTTTGATGTGAATTTTCTTCTGTGCCCACGGATTCCATTGTGAGCAGTTTCTCTCTTAGCAAAGAGAACTCAATTGTGAAATAAAGTTGTTTGATAACACTGTTGAACACAGTTGTTAAGGAAAACCATGTTTTGTTTCCAGCTTGTAGAAAGCGCCTCCACCCCTTTTTTTCCAATTTCATGACAACTGCATGTTTGGTCTTATCTTATCTGTTACAGATGCTCCTGCTATACAGAAGATTATAGACTCATTCGCTTATCTATGGTTTGTGACTAATCCTGCATTCTTATTAGAATTAGAGTTTTAATGTTGATAAGTGTTTGTTTTCCTGGTTTCTTCAGGCCCGAATTCCGGACGAGAAGCAAGAAAACGTGTGTTTGTTCTTGCATACATACGGAATAAGAGCAGTGTTTTTTTTAATCTATGTCTATCTGAGGGTTGTATTAAGTTATCTTTGTGTTGTATTTCTAAAATAGAATTAATTGCTTTATATATAATTACTAATTTACTCTTGGTTCTTCTATCCTCTAGTGTTTCAATGTTTAATGATTTAAGTAATGGTGTTATTTTTTGTAGTTTTGAATTTTCTCCAGTAATTAATCTGGCATCCCTTTTTAATTTTTTTTTCTAGTTTATCAATGTTATCTTTGATGGATTGGTCCCATACAGAAGATGCATTTCTAGTACAGGTCTCACCAAGGTGAGGTAGTATTTTATTTTAAAATCTCTATTACATTTGTAAAAGTTTCTTTTTATAAAGCCTAATGTTTTGTTTGAATTTTCAATAACTTCATGGACATAGGGATTCCATGATAGTTTCTCATTTATTATGACTCCTAAGTATTTTGCATCTTTCCTAGTTCTTTTCCAGGAATGAAGTATTTTGAATTCATTTGTTTCTTTTTTTTTTTGTTTGTTACTCTTAACAGTTGACACTTTTCTGTGTGAAAAGACATATTCCAGTTAGTTTCCCATTTTATTAATTCGTCTAAGTCTTTTTGTCAAATATTGCTATATTGTTCTGATTTAATTGTTCTATAGATTATACAATCATCAGCAAATAACCTAACTTTTGTTGCTGTTGAGATGTTGTTTGGTAAAGCATTTATGCAAAGTAAAGAGAGTAAGGGACCTAGCAAAGTTCCTTGTGGAACTCTTGAGTTATTTCACTTTAAAACGACTACGAAATAGCTACCCATAATTATGTTCAATACATTGAACCACGAACTTTTGCAACCATTGGTCAAATAAATTTCACAACACTAAACTTAATTTTTGTTAGTTGCTCATACGAAATTGCAGAGGAGAAGTTCATGTAACGTAATATACGTAATATACATTACTATTCTAAGTAATATTTACTTTTCAAAAAATTTAGCACACACACACATCTTTCTGGACATTGCAAAAACGTTACGTTTCTCTGATTTAGAATTTCTATTTCGCGAGTGTGTTCTTTTTAAACCAGGCTTCCAAAATGTTAAAATTTCTATTTTTTGAAATCATTATTCAAACCACACAAGAATCCCTTCAATTGCAGCTCTTAAAGTGAACTCAGATGATGAATGCGTTCAATACCACTTTGAGCCTTGACATAATGTTAAAGCTGCATTCAAACGAACGCCAACACTCAGCTATTCATTTCATACTTGTAAATCATTCACGCGTTACGAGGTCTGGGGACTAAATAGTTGTGTGGAAAAAAATAATTAGTAGTAATCTCTCAAACTGAAACTTTTAAAAAAATTGGATAACACCTTCCAACAGGATACTTAGAACTAGTCCCTTTCCCTAATGACGAAACTGAAAGACACACATTCTTTTAGTACACATATTATTTTTTAATGCAATAGCAATAAATAAAAATAATAAAAACAACTATCAATAAATTTTGGAACGTTGCCCTGAATATCTCTTTTTATATAGTAATCTTTTTTTTAAAATATTTTATTTATCAGACCACCATGAAACTAGGGAATTTTTTTAAAGCCCATTTCTGCAAACGTTTCTAGCATTGTTGTTTCTAAAAGGGACCACTTATTTGTTGTTGGTATTTATTTATTTATCTTTTTAAATTTAAAAAAAAATTAATCCTTCAAACTGAGATAGTTGCAAAGAACAACGGGTCAGCTAGTGAAATGAATGTAATGTCTTTTGCATGAAAATAAGTTACAAAATAAATGTGACTATTCACAGGATGTGAATCTTTTTGAACATCACCAAAAACAATCTGGGGAAATTGTTCACTTGTCTTATAAAACTAATTCTATAACTAAATGTGCTAGAAATGTAAATATTATGACCAAAAAAAAATAAATAACTGTAATAGAAGTAAAACTTTTGTTTATGTAATGTATTGTTTTTTGTGATATTATGTATTTTTAAAATGAATTAATGTTAACTAAAGAATACAAATCAATGAAAACGGCGCGGCACTCTGCTTAAATCCGCTACTGCAGAGTCACCCCAAGCAAAAACTATTGCCCCCCCCCCCGACCTAACAAATAGAAGTCGTATAAAATACCACTTAACACAACATATCCTTAGTGACAAATAACTGAGTCCTTTCATGACGACGATGTAGGATGGGGCAACTGACTGACATATCCTTAGTGACAAATATCTGAGTCCTTTCATGACGACGATGTAGGATGGGGCAACTGACTGACATATCCTTGGTGACGTATTATGGGGCAACTGACTAACATGTCCTAGGTGACGTATTATGGGGCAACTGACTAACATGTCCTAGGTGAAGTATTATGGGACTACTGACTAACATGTCCTAGGTGACGTATTATGGGACTACTGACTAACATGTCCTTGGTGACGTATTATGGGACAACTGACATGTCCTTGGCGACGTAGTATGGGACAACTGACATGTCCTTGGTGACGTATTATGGGACTACTGACATGTCCTTGGTGACGTATCATGGGACAACTAACATGTCCTTGGTGACATATTATGGGACAACTGACATGTCCTTGGTGACGTAGTGTGGGACAACTGACATGTCCTTGGTGACGTAGGATGGGACAACTGACATGTCCTTGGTGACGTAGGGGGGGACAACTAACATGTCCTTGGTGACGTAGCATGGGACAACCCGACTTTTTTCTATATGTTCATGGGTCAATTTACGACCACTGAAGAGTTTGTTTTTCTTTAATAAACTTAAACGATAAAATGTATAGATACTATGACATTACTCTTTGATTTTTCACGTTTATTAGCAATCAAATTTACATTTGCATTAATTTGATTAAAAACTAGCCCGATACCAGCGATGCACAGCGAAAAGTTAGGATTTCAGTTAGCATGGGGAACTCGCGTACCATCAATTCAAAGAGCCAATTGATTTCAATCTGGGGCGTGTTGAATATATACATGTGTGTCAATATTTGTTAAGGTCGTGTAAAATCAAATGGGGAATAAAATGACATTAAGGGCCCCCGTACAAAATGGTTGCAGTGCAGCATTTGCATATCTTATAAGGCCTTAAATATTTTTTGCCTGTTACCATCGCGGAAGTGTATTCAAAAACATCCCAAAGTTTCATGCTTTGCCCTGCACAAGAAATTGAAGAATTAGTAATGAGCCTTTTTTTTTAAAATAAAGGTCATTTAGGAAAAAAAATACATTTGAGTCCCCGTCCCACTATGATTTGGGAAATGGGAGTATTAAAATTTATTTTCCCTAATGATCGTTGTGAGAGTGTACTCAATCACATGCCGACGTTTCATGCTTCTACCTACAGGAAAATTTGAGAATTAGTGAAGAGTCAGTCAGTGAGTAAGGGCTTTGCCTTTTAAGAGTGTAGATTACGCATGAACATGTTTGATTGGCTTGGCGTATTTCATAATATTTAAAGTGAAAAATAGCGTTTGTCTGATGAATGAGGATGATCTATCCGTTATCTACAGCAGAGGCGTAACTAGGGTTGGTGTCACCCTTGCGGTAGCTCATGGTGTCACCCCCTCATGACTCAACACATAGAACTAATCCGAGTTTTCCCAGTGTCATATCACGGGAACATACAGATTTTACATTTTGGTGTCACGCCCCTGATGGTGTCAACCGGGGCGGCCCGCCCCCACCGCACCCCGCTAGTGACGCCACTGACCTACAGACAAATGCGTGTGTGTGTGTGTGTGTGTGTGTGTGTGTGTGTGTGTGTGTGTGTGTGTGCGTGCGTGCGTGTGTGGGGGGGGGGTAGCTAACTAGTTGAAGTCTTACGATGACAACTTCATCATCACCAAACTGTCTACAGCTATATAAATAACTTTGTCAACACAGAAACGTATGATGACGTCATCAGCCACAGTGTGCTTGTTTCGAGTGATCCCACGACCTATATGACTGTTACTCTCCAATACCTCCACACAAGTCACTGACAGATATGGACGCTAGTGTTGATGTCAACAAGTAAATGGTGTACTTTTACCAGCTTTTGACGTCCCCGTATCTGCTGTATAGTTTCGACACTCAGACCATTATGCTGTTTATTAGATACTTATCTAAGACTAGTGCAAAGGCAATGAACCATACACTGCAACATTATCAACAAATTGATCAGTTAAAATTATACATCTAATGGGCCTTCTAAACAGGGTCCTGTGTGCCACGTCGTAAGATGGCACTGAATTTCTTAACATGCAAAACTAATGAACAGATACCTAATAGGGGTGGAGGGGGGGTAACTCCTAAACTCTTTTGTTTGAAACGCAACATTGGTTTACCCCGGCCTTTCTTGTGCTGATACCGTGAGACAATGAGCCCCCTCCCCCCAATCCCCTTTGCTAGGTCAATACCGTCCCGACCCTGCACACTCGCACGTCTTCAACACAAAATCCTTTAATGGATACCTACATTTGCTTTGTCAAAATTCCCCTATCTTAAATTTAGACACAGCGCTCAAGTGCCTCGACCGCGCTCTCAGTTGTTCTTGACTGTGCCGGATTAATCATAAGCGTTGCTCCTGTTTGGTTAGCGTGGAAACCGCTCAAACAGGATGTTTTTCCTCTTTTCCCAACTACGTTGATTAAAAGCGCGGGGCTATCAATCATTTCCAAGGATTCGGCCACGAGTGTCATGTGTTCATGTGTCGGTAACATACCTAATGATAGTTTTTGTAAGTAATGACTCGATATCAAACAAAAAGGAGTCTGTTAAATGTTAGACACATTTGGAAATGAAACCCTTGAGTGGATAGTTTCAAAGCTTTGTTAGTTTCTTTTGAACTATTTCATTTATAAAAAATAATATTTAAAAAAAAAAAATTAAATAGAAGAATTGATTTAAGAAAATAGAACTGAAGTAAAAAAAAAAAAAAAAAAAAGTGCTTCTGAATAGAGTTACAAATATAGATTTATAGATTTATTTCCACATTGATTCAAACCTTTGCTTTGTGTGGTCGAGATTTAAACAGTTTAAACATATAATCTATAGTAATTAGTTCAATGCAATGAGTTATTGAACTGATATACATGTACAGCTAAGTATTGTCGCTACTTTTATTAGCAGGTAAAAGGTATTCATGTTAAAAAATTCTGATCCAATATTTCACAGTTTTTGTGTAAAGATGTGGACAAGGCGAGGAAGAATGTGTTGTTATCAATGTGTTGGTCTTATTCTTCTTATTCAAATTGGTGAGTAACAACATGATACGATAGTACGTAGCTCATCAGAAGTAATTTGTCCATTCCTTTTTCAGATGACCCATAAACTAATAAGTATCGCATCCTTTTGTGTTTAAATTACATCTATAATAATAGATTTTGGTGACATAAAATTGGGCATCAATGTTAAGAAAGGCTTAAAGGGCCAAGAACTCTCGTAGGGTGACCTGCGTAGACTGAATGCCGTGTTTTAGAAGCTTGACAGGTAACTACGTAGCTGTCTAGTGTAGGTTGTCTATCGGGGTTATGTGAGTGTGTGGGGGGGGGGGGAGTTCAAGGAAAAGAAGAAGCATGTTGTGTAGTTTATGGCCTTGTGTTACCTGAGAGAATTTTGGAAGTTTGTAAAGGGTCAAAGGTCAGACGTGACTTCAGAGGCGTCACTAGGTTTGGCGTCACCCAGTGCAATAGCTCACGGTGTCACCCCCTCACGACCTACCGCATAGACCTGCCCCAGCCAAAATACAGAAACACATAATTTTAAACTTTGGTGTCATCTTTGAGAGGGTGTCTCCCGGTGCGGTCCGTGCCCCTCATCCCCCTATTTACGCCCCTGCGCGAATTTAAGAGCTAAAAAAAAAAATCAAACTTTGCCTTCATATCTGAAGGGTATCAAATGTTGTATGTTTTATGCATGCAGTGCATTTCACCAGTCGAGAATATTCCTGAAAATTACGGGTCTTTAAGACAGTTTCAGAGACATTTTTCTTTAAATATACTACCAAAGAGCGAATGAAAGGATACAATTACAGATATCATTTTATTTTAGCTTATTAGATGGGTTACGTGATGGATTACTTGATGGGTTACGTGACGGGTTACATGATGGGTTACGTGATGGAATACTTGATGGGTTACATGATGGGTTACGTGATGGGTTACTTGATGGGTTACGTGATGGGTTACTGGATGGGTTACTTGATGGGTTACGTGATGGGTTACATGATGGGTTACTTGATGGGTTACGTGATGGGTTACTTGATAGGTTACATGATGAGTTACTTGATGGGTTACTTGATGGGTTACGTGATGGGTTACGGGATGGGTTACTTGATGGGTTACGGGATGGGTTACTTGATGGGTTACGGGATGAGTTACTTGATGGGTTACTTGATGGGTTACGTCATGGGTTTCGTGATGGGTTACTTGATGGGTTACGTTATGGGTTACTTGATGGGCTACTTGATGGGTTACGTGGTGGGTTACTTGATGTGTTACTAGATGGGTTACGTGATAGGTTACTTGATGTGTTACTAGATGGGTTACGTGATGGGTTACTTGATGTGTTACTAGATGGGTTACGTGATGGGTTACTTGATGTGTTACTAGATGGGTTACGTGATGGTTACGTGATGTGTTACGGGATGGTTACGTGATGTGTTACGGGATGGGTTACCTGATGGGCTACGTGATGGGTTACTTGATGGGTTACGGGATGGGTTACCTCTGATCGCGTTGTTAATGTGCCAGGATAAAAATCATACAAACTTGTCTGATTAAATCGACTTTGTTTGATTCCCTTGTTACAACACTTGAAACTCAGGTGCTCCCCTAAGGGAGGTAACACACTCTAGCCACGCCCTCAAGTTTATTGAATACACACCATTCTGATAACCTCACACACAAACACACACACGCAGACACTCTTGCGCTCACATACACACAAACACACATGCACAGATACTCTCACACACACAATCACACAGACACTCTCACACACACAATCACACAGACACTCTCACACACACAATCACACAGACACTCTCACACACAATCACACAGAAACTCTCACACACACAATCACTTAGACACACACTCTTAACAAGGGTGGACCAGAATACTTTCATATTTTCTATTTATTTCTTAAGTCTTTCCAAATGTCATTCTTCTGGTCCCCAAACCAACTGGTGTGCAAATGTCATTCTTCTGGTCCCCAAACCAACTGGTGTGCAAATGTCACTCTTCTGGTCCCCAAACCAACTGGTGTGCAAATGTCATTCTTCTGGTCCCCAAACCAACTGGTGTCCAAATGTCATTCTTCTGGTCCCCAAACCAACTGGTGTGTAAATGTCATTCTTCTGGTCACCAACCCAGGTGGTGTGGAGTGAGTACAAATATAAAACTATTGACATTTTTACGATGTCTCCGGTTTTTTGTCTTCCGTGGGATGTTGAATACCGAACTCAATTCACCGTGTTTGACAGCGTCTAGTTCATTTAATGAAGGGGCTGGTAAGGTAATACAGTATACATTGAATTATTTGCACAAGGAGAGTCCTTATACTGGGATCTTCTACGCAATCGTTCTTTATGAGGATATTAAGATTTTTTTAGTACTGTATATGTTACATATTTATATCTGAAAATAAGAAATTAAACATATTTTAAGGTTTTAAAAACAAAACAAACTTTTTAAAAAATTGCATTAAGGATAGACTTTAAAAATAAAAGAATTTGATATTTGTATTATGACCAATAACCTTCGTGCTCATTAAAATGAAAATCGTGGAATGACAAAGTGCTCCCAATTTTCTTCTCTTCAATGCTAACAAAATAGAAGCTATTATTGAAAGATTTTTTTTTGTCCCCAAACATTTCCGCTTCCACTTATTCTTGACGTGTTGTATGAGAGTAAACAATGGCCTGTGGCTTGTAGCCCGTGCTACAACTTCTTATCAGGGGTTTGTGGTAAACTTCTTGGAGGATATCCCAAATAGCAGGACGTTTAAATACAATTTTAATTCCTTCCATTTTGCATTGTAAATACTTTAACTCTACTTACATAGAATTGTTGTTTGTTTTGTTCTTTTTTTTTATCTGCTAACTATTTGAAGGTGTCATCAATATCTTATCTTATCTGTTACAGACGCTCCTTCTATACAGAAGATTATTGCGTTATAAGCTTATGCATAGTTTTTGTCTGGTCCTGTATTCTTATTACAGTTTGAACTTTTGATAAGGTGTTGGTTTTCCTGGTTTCTTCAGGTAACCCATCCACGCCCGAATTCCGGACTGGCACAAAGAAAACTTGTATGCGTTTTTTCTTGCATACGGAATAAGAAAAGTGCTTTATCCTTGTGTCTATCTGTAGGTTGTATTAAATTTTTTCTGTGTTGTATTTCTAAATTTGAATTATTGCCTTGTGTATTATTACTCTTTTACTTTTAGTTCTTCTATCCTCTAGTGTTTCAGGGTTTAATGTTTTAACTAATGGTGTAACTCTTGTAAGTATTTACCTATAAAGCATCTCAAGAACATAAACAAGCACAACAACATCTGACACTACCCTGTTAAACTGATTGGCCTGTTGTATGTGATGGTGGTCTCTGTTCTAGTTTCTGGTTACCCAGGACAAAGTGTCAAGTACCATCTGTATTTCTGCTCCACGTATCAAGTGTTGTCTTTTTTGTTTAACCCTGCTCATTTACAGCCCAGAGAGAGAGAGAGTAGTGGGTCAGAGTCCCGAGTAATGTGAGACAAAGCTCAACTATAGAGAAGCAAATTATTAACTGGATTAATTTTATACAGTCGAACTCAAAGGGACCCGAAAAAAATTGACTTACATCGTTTTCGAGTTAGCGAAAATGGCGTAATAGGCGCAGATTAATCAAGGACAATTTTGATATTGAGAGGAGGGGGGGTCTAACAGCCATGCCTGGGAGAAGGCTTGACGGGAAGGAGAGGCGTTGTCTGATATTTAATATGAAAGAAAGCCAACTAAGCTTTGAAATAAATACCGACACCACTGAGAAAGTCCCCACACACACACTTTACTCCCTCCTCTGGTATAAGGGGATTATGATTTTTCCTTTTACCCAAACGCCTTGGAAAATTTGATTAACGGAGGTTGGAAGCCAAAAGTCTTCAAGTTTAGGATATCTAAAATACATTTGTCTTATGGAATTTGGCCGGGACCTAACAATTAATTCGATTTATGGAAATTTTCTACTTTGGGAAGTTCGACTGAACGAGTTCCTATTGATATACCATTTTATAAATAGATTTCGCGTTTCACTTAGAAAATAATTTTGTTTTATATGCAGACAATAGAAATGAATGTTATAAATGTAAGACAAAGTATGCACATTTACATTTAGTATTGTAATAAAGAATGAGGCAAACTGTAAGTTTAAAATAAAGAAAATCCGTTACACATTTTTACAACACAATCGAATTCAAGACTCAATTTTTGATTTGACAACCAAACAAGTGAGACATGACATCCCAAAAAGTCATACTTTGACACGATGATAAGCCAGATTTTACACCCCAAAAAGTCATAATTTAACACGATCATAAGCCAGATTTTACACTCTCATAAGCCAGATTTTACACCGATGCGCCACCGCAAACTAAAAAGTCTAAATTTTAGAAAACCATATAAATCAGGCCCCTAACACTAGAAGTCAAGATTAGAAATTCCAATAAGCTGAGATTAGACACTCCAAAAAGCTGAGATTAGACACCTAACTGACAAAACCAACTGAGACGCCTTAAAATGAAATGACCCTATCATCAAATGTGCATGTCGGTTGTTTAAGTTTAAGACACTGAATTCCAACACAATTTGCCAATGATTCTTTTTCAGTTTATTTAAACGCTAAATAAATATTTTCCACACAACAGATGCAGGTAAATGTAAAAGTCTTTAGGCATCGTAAAAATTACGAACGTATCAGCTAAGTCATCATTTTACGAGGGCTTTTCCAAAGTTACAAAGAAAACTATGATAAAAGTTATTGGAATTATACTAAATAATCCCATCTATAATAATTATACATTTCAATGAATTAATACTTAATATGAATATTTATTTACAAACAGGGCCGACTTCTGGCCAAATCGAAGACATGGCATCGACAGA
Source organism: Radix auricularia (assembly GCA_002072015.1). Classification (NCBI taxonomy): domain Eukaryota; kingdom Metazoa; phylum Mollusca; class Gastropoda; family Lymnaeidae; genus Radix; species Radix auricularia. Next base: position 427,762 of record MUZC01004345.1, on the reverse strand, counting down.
CGGCTTCAAGAATAACTTGAATCAAGCTACATGGGGAATAGCAGGTTAGTAGGAGCTACATGGGGAATAGCAGGTTAGTAGGAGCTACAGGGGGGAATAGCAGGTTAGTATGAGCTACAGGGGGAGTAGCAGGTTAGTAGGAGCTACATGGGGAATAGCAGGTTAGTAGGAACTACAGGGGGAATAGCAGGTTAGTAGGAGATACAGGGGGAATAGCAGGTTAATAGGAGATACATGGGGAATAGCAGGTTAGTAGGAGATACATGGGGAGTAGCAGGTTAGTAGGAGCTACATGGGGAATAGCAGGTTAGTAGGAGCTACATGGGGAATAGCAGGTTAGTAGGAGCTACATGGGGAATAGCAGATTAGTAGGAGCTCCATGGGGAATATAAGGCTAGTTAGAACTACATGGGGAATAGCAGGTTAGTTAGAACTACATGGGGAATAGAAGGCTAGTTAGAACTACATGGGGAATATAAGGCTAGTTACTACATGGAGAATAGCAGGTTAGTTAGAGCTACATGGGGAATAAAAGGCTAGTTAGAGGTGTATGGGGAATGGGAGTGAAGTCAGAGCTACTTGGGCAACAGCCAGCAGTCAAGGGAGGCTACGTGTCATATCACAAGTAAGAGCTATGTGGCAAATAGCTGCATTACAGTTGGTGGCTTGTAAAGAAATAATAAGGGGTGGAGCAATGGGGCAATGTCACACAGAGAACGTTTATTTCAGAGCTACATGGGAAATAGAAAGTAGGTCAAGGCTAAATGGGGGTAATAACCTAAATGTTGAAGTTGTGTGTGTGTTTAAATTTTCAATAGCCACAACTTAAGGTGAGAAACATTTGACCTAAATAAATGAACATAAACAGATATATATGTACTTGAGTCGAGGTTAATTTGCTGAATTGTTTGATAGACATGTTTAGGTCGTATAATCATTAGCTATATGTTATTGTTGTTGTTGTTGTTGTTGTTGCTGTTGCTGCTGCTGCTGATGATGATGTTGTTGCTGCTGTTGCTGCTGCTGTTGTTGTTGTTGTTGTTGTTACTGCTGTTGTTGTTGTTGCTGCTGCTGCCTGTTTATATCATTACACGACTCTTGACTTTCATTCCAGGCAGTAACTTACTCCGAGTAAGTTCTCAAGCTTACTCTGATGGCGCGTATGAGATGGCCGGCAAAACCAGACCAAACCCACTAGACGTGAGTCTTAAAGCCCATTCAAATACTACAGGAGCAGCAAGTAAACACTCAAGAAATGCACTACAGGCGTATTATGGTAAATTTGAGATTGTTACACACAGAGACTTGTGTTTTATATTGTCACAAAACGTGGGCAATACTGAAATATGTTGTTACAGTGTATAAGGCTAGTATGAATAGAAGATTTAACGAATTTTATGTTTGTGTTAGTTTGTATGAATAGAAGATTTAACCAATTTTGTGTTTTATGTTTGTGTTAGTATGTATGAATAGAAGATTTAACCAATTTTGTGTTTAATGTTTGTGTTGGTATGTATGGATAGAAGATTTAACCAATATTGTGTTTTATGTTTGTGTTGGTATGTATGAATAGAATATTTAACCAATTTTGTGTTTTATGTTTGTGTTGGTATGTAGGAATAGAAGATTTAACCAATTTTGTGTTTTATGTTTGTGTTGGTATGTATGCATAGAAAATTTAACCAATTTTGTGTTTTATGTTTGTGTTGGTAGGTAGGAATAGAAGATTTAACCAATTTTGTGTTTAATGTTTGTGTTGGTATGTATGATTAGAAGATTTAACCAATTTTGTGTTTTATGTTTGTGTTAGTATGTATGAATAGAAGATTTAACCAATTTTGTGTTTAATGTTTGTGTTGGTATGTATGAATAGAAGATTTAACCAATTTTGTGTTTTATGTTTGTGTTGGTATGTATGAATAGAAGATTTAACCAATTTAACAACACCCTGTATCGTGGCACTGGAATACCTTATTTATTCATCTGGGAAAATTGTAGCAAAATTAGTGAAATTAACCAGGGGCGTCACCAGCACTTACCGGGATGGGGTGGGGCTTGTCATCCAGTGCGACTAACTTATTGAGTCACTCCATGACCCAGACAGGCCCTCTCCCGCCCATCGAACACGCACAGAGTTAATTTTACCATGTCATAGTGTACAACCGTACAGCGTATTGTTGTATCTGAAAATTAAGCCACAAATCAACAAAACGTGTAAGATAACCATGGCGGTGGAGCCTAACTTCAAATATGCACCGTTCTTGTTTACTTAACATCACCATCGGGTGACTTCTCTTTAACAGTATTGGTATTTCAAATAAGATTTAACTTTTAAATATCTCAGTTTCAAACAGTTAAAGATCTCTCGTCCATGCGTTGTCATTTAATTGCGGAATCCATTTTCAAATTATTTTTTATATTTTTATTTGTGTGTTGTTTGTTCGTTGAGAAAGGCTCTTTCCCGAAACGTTCGCTGTTTTGTTACGTCCTGTAAGGCTAACCCTTACCCTGTTTACGTTTTTTCCATTTTCTTATTCATTGAAACAAGAAGAGTTAAACCCTGAGATACATGAGTTATTAGAATCGTTAAATTTATAATGTTGAGTATTATTGGCATTGTGTAGGAACATTTCTTATCTTTCAGGCCTTTCAAAAAAGGTCTATTATCCCAAAGTTACCTGCTTAAAGTTTTATTCTCCCAATGTTATCAGCTCAAAGTTATGTTCTCAAATGTTATCAGCTCAAAGTTCTATTCTCAAATGTTATCATCTCAAAATTCTATTCTCCCAATGTTATCAGCTCAAAGTTCTATTCTCCAAATGTTATCAGCTCAAAGTTCTATTCTCCCAATGTTATCAGGTCAAATTTCTATTCTCCCAATGTTATCAGCTCAACTTGTCCTGGATGAGATTGCCCAAATCTACATGAGCACTTGCCCACCAGAGTATGAGATTATGGACTTACCAAGTGGGCATCCTCTCAGGCAGTCCACAACGAAACCCCAGGTGTTTCTGAGATCTCTCTATGATCAAGGTACCGGGTACACTTCAGCTGGACCAAGGCAACAGGTATTTAGGCCATGGTGGATGTTTAGAAATACAATACTTGATTTACGGATTAAATTCTCACTCAATTCGTATGTAAATGTCTTTACTTTTTTTTTCTCTGCTTTTCTCTTCTGCTTTCTTCTCGCTATTTTTTTTCATCTCGTTCTCTCAAACGATTGCTGTTTTCTTCATTATTTTTAAAATATGTGTTTACATATATTTATGTATGTATATGTATGTATGTATATTTATTTATTGACGTCACATTGGCAACACGAGTTAATAAACAAAACGTACTTAAAACTGTTGGGTCACATTCTGGAATCGACAACTGACAGGTGACAAAATTTCTGGGACGTTTCAAGATCATAGCATATCCGGCATTCTTAGCATGAGGCCCATTGCTTTTTGATCCATGAAGAAATCTTAAGACAACCTGGAATCCAATGACTTGTTGTTGCATAATTGTCGAAGAATTTTAAATGCTGATAAAGTGTTGGTTTCCTGATTTCTTTAGGCAACCCACCCACGCCCGAATTCCGGACGGAAAAAACGAGAATTTGTATGTGTTTGTTCTTGCATACGAAATATCTTTGAATAAGGAAGTGTTTTTATCCTCATGTCTATCTGAGGGTTGTATTAAGTTATCATTGGGTTGTATTTTTAAATTAGAATGAATTGCTATATGTATAATTACTAATTTACTCTTGGTTCTTCTATCCTCTAGTGTTTCCAGGGTTAATGATTTAACTAATGGTGTTACACTTGTCAGTTTTGAATATTTTCCTGAAATGAATCAGGAAGCTCTTTCTTGAATTTGTTCTAGTTGATCAATATTTACTTTGGTGGATAGGTCCCATACAGAAGTTGCATATTCTAGTACAGGTCTTACCAACGTGAGGTAGCATTTAAGTTTTATAATCTTATACATCTGCACAAGTTTTTTTTTTTTGTTTTTTTTATATATAAAGCCTAATTTTGTTTGTTTTTTAAATTTTTATAACTTCATTCACAAGGGGATTCCATGATAGTTTCTCATTTTATATTTAAGTATTTTCTATCTTTAGTTTGGGTTAGTTCTTTTAGATGAATAATTTTTTTTAAAAATGAGTTTCTTTCTCTTTGTTACTCTTTATAGTTGACACTTTTCTGGGTGTAAAGACATACTCCAGTTAGTTTCCCATTTTATCAATTCTATCAATTCATCTAAGTCTTTTTGTAAAATTTTGCTATCTTGTTCTGACTTAATTGTTCTATAGATTATAGCATCATCAGCAAATAATCTAACTTTTGTTCCTGTCTAGATGTTGTTGGGTAAATCATTTATATAAATTAAAAAGAGTAAGGTACCTAGCAAAGTTCCTTGTGGAACTCCTCAGTTAACCATTATTGGTGCTGATCTAGATCTATAAATTATAACAGTTTGCTCACTACACAAGAGGAAGTCTTGGATCCTTGTGGGATGAACCCATTTGGGGTTTTATTTTAACTCAACCGGCTTCCAGTATTTTAAAATATTTGTGTAAAGGGGGGACTTCCTTTCAGCGACGGATAATATTAAGAGTAGAACCAAAGATGTTAGATATTGTATTGAATTTAAAAGATTAAATATATATAAATATCCATAATTTCTTTTAAAATATTTTCATTATAAGACAAAGTAATCGATTCTGTGGTGTAAACCTTTAGGTAAACTTGGTATCGTCTTTCATGGATGGTGGGGTCATTTATGGGTCGACCAATGTTTGGACAACTCTGTTGAGATCTTATAAAGACGGGAAGTTGCTAGCTGATACTGATGATATCAAGTCAAGCTTCCCTGTGTTTAATAACGTCAAATTGCCTGTTTTTAATGCTCCCATCCCACGTGATCATGAGATGAAACCCGTGGAGAGACTATTCCGTGAGTTACTTCAAGAATACTTTTTATAACTTCGTTGGAAAACATAAATATGATGTCTCGATTTATTTTGAAAAATAACAAGTCGGTGAAGTATGTAGGAACCAACATGAAACCTCCCCAAAAAATTCTAATAATAATTTTGCCATATTCCAATGTTCATTTACTTTGCCTGTCACAAGTGAATTTGGCGTTTTAAAATATTAAGATACTGAAAAACTCAATCTGAATTTGTTTCTAGGCATCGGCAACGCTAAGGGGCACGAAAGCCCGTTTCTTTTGGCTTTACAAGTCGTGTGGTTCCGATGGCACAATTTCAACGCTGACATGCTCGCAAAGACTTCAAACTTTACTGATGAGGAAATATTTCACATGACGAAACGTAAAGTAGTTGGGACATTCCAAGTAAGTTCTTTGGGGACATTCCATGTAGTAAATTGGGGACATTCCACGTAGGTTCTTTGGGGACATTCCGTGTAGTTTCTTGGGGACATTCCACGTAGGTTCTTTGGGGACATTCCATGCAGGTTCTTTGGGGACATTCCATGTAGTAACTTGGGGACATTCCACGTAGGTTCTTTGGGGACATTCCATGTAGGTTCTTTTGGGGACATTCCATGTAGGTTCTTTGAGGACATTCCAAGTAAGTTCTTTGGGGACATTCCATGTTGTTTCTTTGGGACATTCCATGTAGGTTCTTTTGGGGACATTCCATGTAGGTTCTTTGAGGACATTCCAAGTAGGTTCTTTTGGAGACATTCCATGTAGGTTCTTTGAGGACATTCCAAGTAAGTTCTTTGGGGTCATTCCATGTAGGTTCTTGGGGACATTCCATGTAGGTTCTTTGGGGACATTCCATGTAGGTTCTTGGGACATTCCATGTAGGTTCTTTGGGGACATTCCAAGTAAGTTCTTTGGGGACATTCCATATTGTTTCTTTGGGACATTCCATGTAGGTTTTTGGGGACATTCCATGTAGGTTCTTTGGGGACATACCATGTTGGTTCTTTGGAGACATTCCAAGTAAGTTCTTTGGGGACATTCCACGTAGGTTCTTTGGGGACATTCCGTGTAGTTTCTTGGGGACATTCCACGTAGGTTCTTTGGGGACATTCCATGTAGGTTCTTTTGGGGACATTCCATGTAGGTTCTTTGAGGACATTCCAAGTAAGTTCTTTGGGGTCATTCCATGTAGGTTCTTGGGACATTCCATGTAGGTTCTTTGGGGACATTCCAAGTAAGTTCTTTGGGGACATTCCATGTTGTTTCTTTGGGACATTCCATGTAGGTTCTTTTGGGGACATTCCATGTAGGTTCTTTGAGGACATTCCAAGTAGGTTCTTTTGGGGACATTCCATGTAGGTTCTTTGAGGACATTCCAAGTAAGTTCTTTGGGGTCATTCCATGTAGGTTCTTGGGACATTCCATGTAGGTTCTTTGGGGACATTCCAAGTAAGTTCTTTGGGGACATTCCATGTTGTTTCTTTGGGACATTCCATGTAGGTTTTTGGGGACATTCCATGTAGGTTCTTTGGAGACATTCCAAGTAAGTTCTTTGTTGACATTCAAAATAGATTCTTGAAGCATCCCAAGTATGTCCTTACATTGTCTTTTAATTTATTTACTATATCTTAATTAAGCTTTATATTTGTCTCAAGGGCCCGTTCAGCGATTGTATTTTAGAAAATGCAGCGGGTTTGGGGTGGAAGCTTTTTTGAAACTGTTAACAATGTAATTATTCTTTTAGGCCATTGTGTACATTTGATTTAAGCTCTTTTAATAGTTGTTAATGATTTATTTGTGCATATTAAACCCTTAAATTTAAGTTATCTTTTGTTTTATATCGAAGATGGTTGTTGAACTGATTTCGTAATTTATTCTCAGAAAATCGCCTTTAAAGAATGGCTCCCAGCATTTCTATATGGAGATAATCAACAAATTTCCTCTAACGAGTATAGAAAAATATCAAACTATACACGTAAGTAAAATGCATTTTAAAAAAACACAAAATGTTTTCATAAATAAAAGTTTGAAAATTTAAAATATTTTTTATTAACAATGCAATAAAAAATAATTAGTAGAAAATAAAACAAAAACTAAGAACACATTAATATTTCGCAATATTAGCTTTTTTCATAGTTTATTTTCTTAACACTTGCTATTCATGTATTAATACGCCATATGTTTGTACTCCAGCTTGTTTTCATGTATTAATACGCAATATGTTTGTACTCCAGCTTGTTTTCATGTATTAATACGCCAAATGTTTGTACTCCAGCTTGTTTTCATGTATTAATACGCCAAATGTTTGTACTCCAGAGTACGACTCATGCACTCAGCCTGGGGTCACCCAAGAGTTTCTTGCAGCTATGGAATTCAGAAACACAATCACCCCGTCAGCTGTGTGGGTAATGGGGTAAGTCTAGAAACTGACATCTTTGCCCCCTCCCCCACTGCTTTAACACTGCTGTTGTTACTTTGCTGGTAGAGTTGCTTCCATGGGATAAACGTGTGATTTAGAATGTGACTCTGTTCTGTTTCAAAACACAATAATAATGTCAATAACATTGAAGCCTTGCCCACGATTGAGTAAGATTACATCCTTGATGTCAGTGGTGTTTTTAGCTTACATACGGCATATTTAGAAATAAAAAGTAAACCATTAGAAAGTTAAAATACATCACAGAAGTTTTTAACGTTGGAACTCCGATGTTATAAACGTTCTGGCTAGTAAATGAACTCATTCAGGACTTGTCTCATGTTATCAGCAATATCATTGGCTTCACTATAAAGGAATCGCTTGGCTTTGTCACTGCTGTGAACATCTTTGAGGAGTTTGCAATCCGGCCCATAAAACATGATTCTCGGCACATACGCGCCGTCTGGTGTGAAGTCCTTGGTGTTGGGCACTTCCTCGTTTTCTAGGTTGACCATCAGAAAGTGCCGGCTCAGGTTTTGGATCTCGCTGTTAACTGCGAAGTTTGGCTTAAGCTCGTTGCATACTGGACACTGCTTTTTGTGGACAACGATCATCAGGGGCTTGCTGGATCGCTTAGCCTGGACTTTGGCGTCATCCAACGTTGTCCATTTAATGGTCTCACCCCAGCCTGGAATAGACACAAAGGGACAAATCGGATCAGAACAACTAAGTTTGTTTATGAAATTCTTATTTTAAACTATTTATCATGGAGGTTATTAATGCCATAAACTTTTAAGAATTTACTTGAGTATTTATTTGTTTGTTGTTCGTCTGTCGTCATCGACAAAGGACCATTCTCTACAGCAAAACTATGTAATTCGGCAGCTTTCTGAGTTCGTAGCCGAGTTATAAGACCGATTGTTGAACAAAAAGTGCGTCCACGGGTCGGACAACTACTGGAGATTGTGCACAAGAATTTTCCTCTGGACTCTGAAGACTTTGCCTGTTTGTTTCACAAGTTAATTCAGATTATCGGTGGTTAGGATGCTGCTTCACAGGAGTCGTGTTCAAACCCATTCGTCTTTAGTGCGGGTTTTGAGCTTTTTTTGGGACAATATTTAACCTCGCCATTCAAGAACTTTTTTGGGAGCCGATGGTCTGCATGGAAAGTACACGACGTGCCGACATGCACACGACGTACCCCGACATGCACACGACGTACCCCGACATGCACACGACGTACCCCGACATGCACACGACGTACCCCGACATGCACACGGCGTGCCCCGACATGCACACGGCGTGCCCCGACATGCACACGACATGTCCCGCCAAACGTGGGAGGTCCTGCATCAGACCGGTATATAACCTAGGGAGTCCTGCCCCCAAAAACACTTTATTATCTGGAAATTTTGCAATTGAGAATTTTACTCTGGGTTGTTGTGTGAAAACGAGTACTTTAAGGAACGTTACATGGCATTAGTAAAACGTTTCAAGTTTCTAATGCACATATGCAGTAGAGTAGGGATCACAACAGCGCTGGATACTTTTAATTGGGTTTTCATGCTGATTCTCCTGCTTCTCAAGACTGTCAAATAATACAGCCTGCAAAATTTGCTCTGGTTTTTTAGATACGCTAGTTCACCTAATCATCACTGTTGGCACTCTTGGGTCAATATGCTGTTGTGGTAGGTGAAGCGGTTCACTGTATTGATTGTTGAGTCGTTGACGGTTCTGTTTGGCTCGAAGCCTTGCGCTGATTGTAAGTCCGTAGTTCGAGAGGGTACTGGAGAATTAGTTACACTGTATTGCAAGTGTACTTCTGAGTCAAGCGTTGACGACACAGTCTTTAGAAGTTACATGATTGTGTCCGGCTTGGCATTTGGTTTTGCTGGTTGTTCCTTAAGTTCATATTTATTGTTTGATTAATTGAATTTGCAGTATAATGAGTGAGTTCATTCAAAAGTAGGGAAACCCCTTGAGAATGTCCGTCTCCATCTTGTAATTAGCAGACATTTACCCGTGTAACGAAAATTTTTCCAATTGAATTTTAAATTTGAACCAAAATTACTATAAATTAACAAAATTTATAAATTATTTTAACACATCTTCCGTTTATAAAACCGCCAGACCTCAGACATGTACAACAACTTGTTCATGATGTTTATTTATAAAGTATTGTTACATAGTTAACAAGCAGATATTTGTAATATTTTGTTTTTACCTCGTGCAAGATTGCTACCGGCAAAGACAGTCCCCAAACCAGCAAGGTTAGCGAGAGCGAGCAGTCTAAAGGCAACCATTCTTGTGCATTATATTAACTATTCATCTGATTTCCCGGAAACGAGGTTTTAGACAAGCATCCTATGACGTTCTGGTGCTAGCCGGTGCAGCCTAGTATATTTTGGTGCTCGACATTTGCCAACTTTCTAAATTTGCATAGATATTGTTTATTTAAAATATTTGTGGGTTTTCTTTTCAAAGATCGAAATGAGATAGTTTCTTTAACACATTTCAAAGGTGCTAATAAAGCGTTAGCTAAAAGTAGTTTTTATTTTCAATTATGAAGTGTGCAAAATAAAGTTCATTTTGAACAAGGATTTTTTGCTCCAAAATATCATTACGTTTCCTGTGCAACTGATTGTAGCAACACACAAACAAAATGCGGTGCCTTTTTGTTAGACTTTCTCAAATTGGCACAGTTTTTGGATTGTCTTTGACAACAGGGGCAATCGACAGAGGTAGTTTTTTGTTCTTGTTGTTTTTTCAATCCTGGGAATGAGAAAAAAATATTAAAAAAAAAAAAATGAATGCAAATTAAAACTATAGAAACTATATGAATATGTCTCAGATTTGAGTAAACGTCATTAATCATACATTAATACGAGGTCTATCGTTAGACAAGTCCAGATGTGCAATGATTTGTTCAGTCTTTACCATAACCGCTGCGATGTCTACAGTTTAGGGTTTGTTGTAGTGGTGTACCCTGTCTAGGGCAGGTTTACAGTTATGTTTTTGGCTCTTTGAAGCTAGCTGTGTAATAAATGTTTCAAATAATATTAAATATCGAAAAAGCCAACAGCAGTCTGAAGGAAAGTGCTATTAGGCTAAAATATTGTTGACAAATCAAGCAAATGTTATCAATTTAGGATAGATACAAGTTTAGTTATCAACTTATTATTAGCACCTCTCAACAATGTTTCGTCTCTACAACTCATCAAAATCCCATTTAAGTTATGATAACATGCCTTAAAATGGAACCTCCTCTGTTATGGAAAATATTGGTAGACCAGGGGGTACTGAGCGAGTATTTAAGACCACCCTGACCTTTAATTGTTGGCAACTTTTGTTTGTTATCAGTTAACTGGAGACGAAGTTTGACCTATAATATAAATCATATTGTTGCTCTTGACCATACAAACTCTTGCTTCAGGATGGGGTGATAAGTACGACTGGCATACACTGGACGAAGCCTTTCATAAAGCTCGGACCGAGGACAAACACATGATGGTCATCATTCACAAGATGACCTGTGCCGCTTGCCAGGCCCAGAAACGGTGGTTCTCGAGAAGTTCTAAAATACTGGAACTGAGCAAGAATTTTGTTATGGTCAACCTCGAGGTGCACGAGGTACCAAAAAACCCGGACTTCTCCCCTGATGGCCATTACGTGCCCAGAATTTTGTTCTTTACCCCTAATGGACGGCTCATGTCTCAAGTCAAGTTTCACTACAACAAAGAATATCAGTATACGTACCCTGAGGAGCACGATCTCGCGAGAAGCATGCTGCTGGTTATTGAAAAGAAAGTGTGACGCCTTTAGCCTTACAATCATGCCGCGATGGCAGACGAGGAGGAAATATATTAATTGTTGTTTTATTAAAGATTGAATCTGTTATATAGCCGTGGTTAAGACTTGTCTCTAACTAGACTCGTGTGTTATTCTTTTAAGAATGTTGCATTTAAATAATTTATTTTAATTTTCCAAGTAAGTGAAGGACAGTTATTTCCTTTTTTTAAATGTATTTAAATTTTTTCTATTTATTCCTTGTAATTTTGAACGGTTCTACAAGTGACAACCGGTTTTTAATTTTTTTTAAAGTCGCTTCACGTTCAAGTCTATTTTATTCATTATTAAGTTCATTTTAATTTTCCTTCCATAAACCTATTCAAGTTTTGTTAAAACGATTGAAAAATATTATTTTCATTCATTCTTACTTTTCAAATTATATTTTTTTAATATCTTATGAGAATTAAAATTAATATTTATCATAACATCATCTTGTCCGTCCTCTGGACTTACAAATTTTAAATAGAGCTCTGAATGGCTTCAAAACATTTTAGTAGAAGATCACCAACAGTTGCATTTAGTTGGAGGAGAGATGTTAAAAAAATATTTATTTTTAAATTTACCCACTAATAGAGCTTAGTTATCCCTTTGAATGTTATTTTATATTAAGTATATCATATTAGTTATATCATATTAGTTATATCATATTAGTTATATCATATTAGTTATATCATATTAGTTATATCATATTAGTTATATCATATCACATGTAGTTATATCATATTAGTTATATCATATTAGTTATATCATATTAGTTATATCATATCACATGTAGTTATATCATAATAGTTACATCGTATTAGTTACATCATATTAGTAATATATCATATTAGTTATATAATATTAGTTACATTATATTAGTTACATTATATTAGTTACATTATAGTAGTAACATCACATTATTATATCATATTAGTTCAAAATTATTAGTTGTAATAGTGTGATTCTATATTACCATGTCCATAGTGACAAGAATGATACCAAGGGCCGAGGTCCTCATGGTGAAGAAAGGACTGTCCCATCTTTCAGATTGTGTAACAACTTTTGGGACTCACAGGTGAGTCAACGGAACCCAAGCAACTCATCTGCATTATTCTAAACTCTAAACTGTTTAAAACTGATAACCTTCAGGGACAAGTATCTAACATTCGTAATTGTAATATAGCTCAATGCACTGAACTGGGGTGGGGGTGGGTGATTGCTGATATTACCATTTGTTGTTGGGAATCCAATTCTTCCATTGCATCAACACTATAAATAATTTGTTGTGACACAGACTTTGTTGCAACACAGACTTTGTTGTAACAGACTTTGTTGTAACACAGACCTTGTTGTAACAGAGACTTTGTTGTAACACAGACCTTGTTGTAACACAGACTTTGTTGTAACAGACTTTGTTGTAACACAGACCTTGTTGTAACACAGATTTTGTTGTAACACAGACTTTGTTGTAACACAGACTTTGTTGTAACACAGACTTTGTTGTAACACAGACTTTGTTGTAACACAGACTTTGTTGTAACACATATTTTGTTGTAACACAGACTTTGTTGTAACAGACTTGGTTGTAACACAGACTTTGTTGTAACACAGACTTTTTTGTAACAGACTTGGTTGTAACACAGACTTTGTTGTAACACAGACCTTGTTGTAACACAGACTTTGTTGTAACACAGACCTTGTTGTAACACAGATTTTGTTGTAACACAGACCTTTGTTGTAACACAGACCTTGTTGTAACACAGACCTTGTTTTAACACAGACCTTGTTGTAACACAGACTTTGTTGTATCACAGACCTTGTTGTAACACATACTTTGTTGTAACACATACTTTGTTGTAACACATACTTTGTTGTAACACAGACTTTTTTGTAACAGACTTGGTTGTAACACAGACTTTGTTGTAACACAGATTTTGTTGTAACACAGACTTTGTTGTAACACAGACTTTGTTGTAACACAGACTTTGTTGTAACAGACTTTGTTGTAACACAGACTTTGTTGTAACACAGATTTTGTTGTAACACAGACTTTGTTGTAACACAGACCTTGTTGTAACACAGACTTTGTTGTAAAACAGACTTTTTGTAACACAGACTTTGTTGTAGCACAGACCTTGTTGTAACACAGACTTTGTTGTAACACAGACCTTGTTGTAACACAGACTTTGTTGTAACTGACTTTGTTGTAACACAGACTTTGTTGTAACACAGACTTTGTTGTAACACAGACCTTGTTGTAACACAGACCTTGTTGTAACACAGACTTTGTTGTAACTGACTTTGTTGTAACACAGACCTTGTTGTAACTGACTTTGTTGTAACACAGACCTTGTTGTAACACAGACCTTTTTGTAACACAGACTTTGTTGTAACACAGACTTTGTTGTAACACAGACTTTGTTGTAACACAGACTTTGTTGTAACACAGACCTTGTTGTAACACAGACTTTGTTGTAACACAGACTTTGTTGTAACACAAACTTTGTTGTAACAGAGACTTTGTTGTAACACAGACTTTGTTGTAACACAGATTTTGTTGTAACACAGACTTTGTTGTAACACAGACTTTGTTGTAACACAGACCTTGTTGTAACACAGACTTGGTTGTAACACAGACTTGGTTGTAACACAGACTTTGTTGTAACACAGACTTTGTTGTAACAGACTTTGTTGTAACACAGACTTGGTTGTAACACAGACTTGGTTGTAACACAGACTTGGTTGTAACACAGACTTTGTTGTAACACAGACTTTGTTGTAACACAGACTTTGTTGTAACACAGACTTTGTTGTAACAGACTTTGTTGTAACACAGACTTTGTTGTAACACAGACCTTGTAACATAGACTTTGTTGTCACACAGACCTTGTTGTAACACAGACCTTGTTGTAGCACAGACTTTGTTGTAGCAGACCTTGTTGTAACACAGACCTTGTTGTAACACAGACTTTGTTGTAACACAGACTTTGTTGTAACACAGACCTTGTTGTAACTTAGACTTTGTTGTAGCAGACCTTGTTGTAACACAGACTTTGTTGTAACACAGACTTTGTTTGCTATTGTTGTTTTTATTGGGGAAAAAGGATGTAAGCATTAAATTACTCAATCATTTTTTACATAACTCACCCAGGTTGTAAATGACTCATTCAGATTGTAAATGACACACTCGGGTTGTACATGACACACTCGGGTTGAATATGACACACTCGGGTTGTACACGACTCACTCGGGTTGTACATGACTCACTCGGGTTGTATATGACACACTCGGGTTGTACTTGACACACTCGGGTTGTAGTTGACACACTCGGGTTGAATATGACACACTCGGGTTGTATATGAAACACTCGGGTTGTACATGACTCACTCGGGTTGTACATGACTCACTCTGGTTGTATATGACACACTCGGGTTGTACTTGACACACTCGGGTTGTAGTTGACACACTCGGGTTGTATATGAAACACTCGGGCTGTATATGACACACTCGGGTTGGATATGACACACTCGGGTTGTACTTGACACACTCTGGTTGTATATGACACACTCGGGTTGTATATGACACACTCAGGTTGTACATGACACACTCGGGTTGTACATGACACACTCGGGTTGTAAATGTATTAAAAATATACTCCCATATTTTGATGTTTGAAAATAATTACATATTTATTACAGTTAAAATTATTATGGGAGACTGGATGCGGGTAAAATTTAACATTCCCCAATAAATTAAACTTTTCTCTTAGTTAAATTATCACAAGGGCATTAGGCCTTAGAATGTCACCATCTTACCAGCTAACTACAGTGAAGCTAAAGAATAAATGTTTTGTGTCTATTTTCACAACCAGGAATTGGTGAAGACAAGCTTCAATGAAATTATTCGAGGTATGATCTACACACGAGCAAAAGGAGAAGATGGAAAATTCGTCACTGATTTCACTGGTTCGTAGTTAGTTTATAAGAAAATCTGAGGGCACAAAAGACAAAAAGAAAATGTTGTAACCAAATGGCATGTCAATATAAACAATGTCATCAGTTTATCAGAAAATCTGAGGGCACAAAAGACAAAAAGAAAATGTTGTAACCAAATGGCATGTCAATATAAACAATGTCATCCAACGAAACTGGTCTGACACAGTGATGTGAGAGATGAAAGACAATGATGAAATAGATTAGTTGAGGAATTGATCGAGAGAGTGAGACGATGAGAGAATGTGATTTGGGGAGGTAAAAATGACATAATGATTTGAGAGGAATAGGATTTATGTCGCAGACGGGAGGTCATTGTTCTCTTGTAGTGACACTTGAAAAAGTCCTGAGATTTGAAGGCATGTCTTCCTGGGATCGCGGGAGGCTGTTGCAGTTTTATATTTTTTACATGCACTAGTCTTAAGTAATATTTTCAACTGCCAATGCCATTAACAGACTCATTATTAAACACAATACGTACAGCTGGCTTGACTTTTATATGTAAATAAATAGTTCAAATGTTAATATGTAGTTCACAAACCACAGGAAGTCTTTTATTTTTAATTGAATTGGTTATTTACAAACTAGCAAGTATGATAGACATTTGAACTCTGTGTACTTCTAGCAAGTATGATAACCATTTGAACTCCGTGTACTTCCCGTGAGCCCTTTTTACCTTCACCATTTAACCATGTCATCTGCACTTGAAAGTCACATCATGCAATAAAACACCATGTCATCTGTACTTTAAAGTCACATTATGCAATTAAACACCATGTCATCTGTACTTGAAAGTCACATTATGCAATAAAACACCATGTCATCTGTACTTGACAGTCACATCATGCAATAAAACACCATGTCATCTGTACTTGACAGTCACATCATGCAATAAAACACCATGTCATCTGTACTTGAAAGTCACATTATGCAATTAAACATCATGTCATATGTACTTGAAAGTCACATCATGCAATTGAACACCATGTCACCTGTACTTGAAAGTCACATTATGCAATTATACACCATGTTATCAATCTGATTAATTTTACTTGACAGAATCTTTTTACGGCCCTTTCGAATACTCACGAACTGATCACGTTGCCACGCAGATTCAACGGTTTCGTGACCACGGACTGCCAGGTTTGAATGCTGTGAGAACAGCATACGGCCTGGATCCTCTAAGCAACTGGACCAGACTTGGTGGAGTAAACGGTGTATGCTATTTTTTTTGTTGCATATTTGAACTTTAAACAAAGGGTTTTTTAAAATTAATTTCTGTGGAAATATCAAGAGGTTTTGTGATATATTTTAGTTATTTACTGTACTAAGCAAATATAGAATCTCTTAATACTCCCTTCAAACTAAAAACAACTTACATCCCTTGGTAATCAACTGTCTCTACTTAGATCATCTCATGATCTCTCTCACCTAACAAACATAGCATCACTTGATATTCGTGTGAGACTAAATGCAAACAGCATCCATTGATAATCGCATGTCAATGCCAACCCCATGTCTTGATATCCCCATGTCTCTACCACCAAACATAGCACCTTTTGATATCCTCATGTCTTTACCACCAAACATAGCATCTTTTGATATCCCCATGTCTTTACCACCAAACATAGCATCTTTTGATATTACCATGTCTCTACAACCAAACATAGCATCTCTTGATATTACCATGTCTCTACAACCAAACATAGCATCTCTTGATATTACCATGTCTCTGCAACCAAACATAGCATCTCTTGATATTACCATGTCTCTACAACCAAACATAGCATCTCTTGATATTACCATGTCTCTACCACCAAACATAGCATCTCTTGATATCCCCATGTCTTTACCACCAAACATAGCATCTTTTGATATTACCATGTCTCTGCAACCAAACATAGCATCTCTTGATATTACTATGTCTCTACAACCAAACATAGCATCTCTTGATATTACCATGTCTCTACAACCAAACATAGCATCTCTTGATATTACCATGTCTCTACGATCAAACATAGTATCTCTTGATATTTTTGTCTCTTCTGTAGACTCTCAATCAGCTGTATGGGGGCCAAGCACCGAATGATGTTGACCTAATTACAGGCGGTTTACTTGATACAGAAAATATCAATGGGATTTCAGATTTATTCTATGAAATTCTAAGGGAACAGTTCGTTCGGGTACGGGATACGGACAGATTCTGGTATGAAAATCAAAAGTAAGTGCCTAGGATTCTTTCATTTTTATTTGCTGCAATCAAGAATGTTGAATGACTGAAGTTGAATTGAAAATTATGTATTTGTCACTGTCAGTAACTTGAGTAGCCTCTAGCAAATACTTCTTCTTCTTCTTAGATATACAGACGCTCCTTCTATGCAGAAGATAATTGCGTCCACAGACCATGAGAGATGATCTGTTGGCAAGTGATGCAGCGGTCACAGGCCACGGCTATAGGGGTTCCACGCATTACCCCTAGTTAGGTACCCATTCAGAGCTGGGTGACTCGGGGACTCCTCGGGTCCCGGGAACAAATTCTCGCGTGGATTCGAACTCGAGACCATCGGTATGACAGTCGAGCGCGCTACCTCTCGACCACCACGTCCCACTTCAAAATCAGAATTCTCATTACAAATTGATTTATCTCTTTTATTGCACAATGTAAGGTAGATATTATTTGGTTCTTAAATAAAATCCAAACGTAGTAAATGGAACCAAGTTATCAAAGAAAATACAAGAAAAGTAGGTTGTTGCTTTTTTATATTATTATAATCTTTGAGGTTTTTACTCAACGTTATTTTCCGTGCCATTGAGGTATTCAAATTTTATTTTAATAGATTTTATTGCATGTATTATTGTCTATTTTTTTTAAAAATAGAGTTTTCAATAGTCAAGAAATTCAGGACATAGAGAAAATAACGTTCAAAATGATTCTGCGAGAAACAACAAATATTTCTGATATACCAGACCAAGTTTTCCAATGTACCGCAGGTAACTATTGGCTGATTTAAGGTTTACTCCATTCAAGTTGGCCAGGTTGTTGCTTGAAATTTTCTTTCATTCTTTCATTGCACATTTAATAGAGCATGGAAAGTGATATCAGTTCCAACGACTATAGAAAGCTATTTTGTAAAGCTGAAGACCTCTTCAAGGCCTAATCAAAACAAAGCGTTTCATTAAAGAACTATTTAAAATCATTTTGATTTGTTGTAAACCACGACATGCTATTTTAAATAGCATTATAAAAAAACCTTAGTCATTCAAGAATGGCAAAAGAGTCAATGAAAAATCATAATGGCGAAATATGGGTAAAAGTAATTAGAAATTTGGACTCCACAATTCACAAACCGCTGGATATTACTGACTGTAAGAGCCAGCGATGAAACCAGGACGCCTCTAAAACGTATGGGCAGGTCAAATGAGCCCATATTGAGGGATTACATTCTCTGTTGCCCAACTGCCTTGATGGCATCCAGGTTTTCTGATTAGTCTTGAATTTATATAAAATTCACTACCAAATAATTTTCAGATGGAGATCAATTAATTTAAAATATAAAAAGAAAATCGGGTGTAAAGTTTGTAGATTTAGTACTACACGTAAAGAAAAAAAAGTGTAGTGTGCAGAGGCGTCACTAGGGTTGGTGTCACCTGGGGTGGTAGCTCATGGTGTCACCCGGGGCGGTAGCTTTTGGTGTCACCCCCTCATGAATTAACCTATAGAACTCCTCCAAGTTTTCCAGTGCCAAATAAAGGGAATATATAAAATTTTACAGTCTGGTGTCACCCCCCTGATGGTGTCACTCGGGGCGGCCCGCCCCCACCGCACCTCCTAGCGACGCCACTGAGTGTATGCCCGTAAAGTAAAGAGCAGGTGTAATATTTGCAGAGTAATCTCTAAGAGGCTGCGATCTTCTAGGCAGTGCTTTCTCAAAGTTCTCAAAATTGAGGAACAGTCTAATGAAATGTTTGAAAGAATTTGAAAACAAAGATCAATTTAAGAAAGATTTGAAGACTTTTTTAATTGATAGATTATTTGAACATTTTAGCTCATATAGTATGTTAGCATGGATGGTATTAGCGTTATAGAAGAAGGCATGCATTTATTCTCCTTGTATATAGAGCAGGTGTAGTGTAATCTCTTCCCGTAGTGGGACCAGGTGTAGTGTATGTAGTGTAATTCGGGGAATGGAATGCAACGCAATTATTGCTTTTCAGATTAAATTACTTTTATTTGGTAGTGTGGTGATATCTGCATGTCATATTTTTTTAATAAGTACCTCACTCAAAAGCCCTTCACTTTGCTTTATCATTATACCATTACCAGTTTTAAACAGCATTAATGTTCGTTAATTTTGTAGGTAACGCTAGTGGCTGTAAGGATCCACCAAATGTGGACAATTCCTCAAGTCCTGAAGTTGATGTCTGTAGTCCTTTGTCCACACATGACTACATCAGTGGTAGCCAGGTTTCTTTTGCACTGTCATGGTTGGCGTTATTTTTGGTCATACCTGGTGAGCTATTGTTCTGTCTCATGCTTGTAGAGTGCATAACAAATAATTTATTTAATTTAAAATATATAGATATCCATCAATATATTTATCCATTCATCAACACATCCACCTACCCACTCACCGAGCCAGCCACCCATCCAATTACCTATATATCTATCTTTTTCATTCTCTATGAAAGAATCCCAATTTTAACTGATTGAAATTTAAATAATTTAAAAGTCACTTAAATCTGCAGTTGTGTTTAAAAACTATCATTAATTTATTCATGCACATTTTTAAAAAAACAGTTTCCATTGGTGTTTTGTGTTTTATGGTCAAGAAAAAAAAAGTTGTAAAAACAGAGTTTAACAAGAGAAAGTCTACTTTATATGCCAGGAATGACAGGACTAAATTTGCTGGTATGTTAATGTAAACAAATTTACATTTTTTTTACTAGTGACAAAATATATATACACAATCACAATGAGTGTGCAAAAAATAGTGTGCATCTGACTGACAAATATTCATTTACTAAGGACACTTTTTAATTCAACGAAAAGTGCCAGAAACAATAGATATTTTTTCATTGCATACATAATAATTCTAGATTAATGTTTTCCTTGCATCACAGCACGCGAATATCTAGGCCATTCCTCTGGATTTCGTGATGTTAAAGGGGAACTAAAATCTGGAGAGCAGCGAATTATCATTCGTGACAGCCAAGGGAAAGACCTGAGATATGTAGACTTCAAAACACTTGGTGCCACAACAGTGGACATCTTTGTTGCCTCTGACAAAGAATTAAGAGATGTTTGCCTTAAGGTCCCTGGAGACATAGATTTAGTAAGTAGTAATAACATTCCCTTATGTTGTTTGTAAATTTTGATGTTGTGATTTTGATCATTCACTGATTTAGTTGAGTTAATTAGGCGTAGCTGGCTGGCTAATTTGAATTTAAGTGTTTTTTAATCCCCCAGGAAATTAACTATAAATGTGATTTTAGGTGCATTTTCAATGTTGGTATTTAATTTAATTAAATAAATTATTATTGTAGGTTAAGGACCAGGATATTTATCAGAACTTTGTTGATTTATCACAATTTAAAAAATCCATATTTCATTTTCAATTAAATTTAGCAGAAAAACAGAAGAAATTTATTAACTATTACTCAATTTGTTGTTTGAGAAGCATATTTCTAAGTTTGCAATTAATTTTAATGTTCCAAAATCATTTTATTCTCACTTTTCTCAGATTTTGAAGTTTGCGGATAACACAATTCGTCAAAACTTCTTAGGATGCCTGGAAAATTTCTTTAGGGATTTTGGTCAGATCTTGATTGTCAAGGAAATTACTGAAGCATCACTCTACAACAAGGCTGTAGACAAGGATCACAGACAGAAACTGCTGGAAAAATTCTTTAGGGTTATTTGTCTTACGGTATGTGTAAATGTCATTAAATGCTTGTCAGAAGTAAATACTTTTCTCAATCAGTGTTGATGAAGTCTTTGTACAGAAAACCCTATCCATTTAATTAAATGTATCCAAATACATAAATAGACATATTAAAAAATCAAATTCAGGAATAGTTTAGTCAAAGACTTTCAAAATAACCAGATGATTTTGAGTACATCTACTAATTACCATGAGTTCTTGATAATACAATGTTAATATCAAAGATCCTTTGTGTACAATGGTATTTATTACTTTATTTATTACTTTAACAATACAACAACACTATATCAATAAGTTGACCTCGGCCATTTAAACATTCTTTGGTTTTGTAAACGATGTGAAAATTTGAGAATTATTTTTTTTATAATCATCCAGGTTTTTGAAGGCTCTGGACAGTCTGAAAATGAGCAAGTTGATTTGAATGTAGTGGATGAGGTTATACACATTCAACTGACCATGACAGAGTTTGCCGATGCTTTGGGAATGCAGCCATCATCACTATTTGTCAAGAACGTTTTCTTGCTGGCTGATAAAGATAATAATAGGTTTTTATCATTTGAAGAGTTCCTAAATCTTTTTGGAGTTTTCCTTAAAGGTAAAGTCAAATGGCGTTCTTGTTTTCATTATTTTTAAATTTAAATCTTATTATTTACATGCGTTTAAATTTAATTGAAACATTTTAGTTAACAATCACATATTAAAAATAAATTGTTGAAACTCAATGTTCAATTTATTTTAGAAGTTGAAAATATTTCTCAATGTAATAAATATAACTCATGTCTTGTTGCTTCTTTGTGTTTATTCTTTTACAATGTTCAAATCAGTGCCAAGACCCTAAATACCCTCTGAGCAGTACAAAAATTAAAATTTCAATATTGTAGCCCTATTTATTTGCAAATTACTGTTCAACCACCAGGAAGTGCTGAACAAAAGAGTCAGCTCCTTTTTAAAATTTATGATGTCCACAAAGTTGGATATTTAACTAAAGAAGAATTTCATCGAATGATCAAGTAAGTAGAAACAAGTTATAAAATAAATGAGTTTTCCTTTTGTTTTATTATTTTTTGAAGGTTTTTAATTATTTTAGCATTTGTTGAAATAATATGAAAAATCATTAGAAAATGTGGTGTGTTAGAATAAGAGGGTATAATGCGATCAATGGCTATAAGGTTCTTCCTTAGCAGTGGTTGCTGGGGCCTAGATTTTTTTTTTTTTAAAAGGTCACTCCCTTTAATTTCTCTTTGAATGTAGCCAAATGGTGAACAGCAAAGCAAACGTCTAAATTTTTATTATTGTTCCCGTTAATATTAAGGAATAGAGAACACAATAGTTCTTGAAAAAAATAACTTTAAATTTAATCTTTGAGAAGCAGTGGAGAAAAAATATTTTTTACATCAACCAACTAGACTTAAATTTCAGTGTTAGAAAAATGATGGATATATATGAATAGAAGTTTCTGCGTTGTCAGAAAAGTGCACCATAACCCCCTTCTAAAAAGAGATAATAATGATATTCAAATATTATTAAATACACCACCAAAAACGTCCTTGAGAATAAGGTCAAATCTGTTAATATCCTTAAAGCCACAGGCCAGAAAACTTATTTAAAAAATTAATCTAAAATTCTAATAATTTTAGACCCCTGTACGTAAACCCTAACTACCTGGTCTTATTATTCTCAGCTAATTAGGGGAAATCTAAGCTATCTTATCTTATCTGTTATAGACACTCCTTCTATACAGAAGATTATTGTGTCCTACGTTTATCTAAGCCATAGTATTGTATTTTCCTATTTATAGCTTAGTATTAAAGTTATATGCTAATGGAGGTTTTTTTCCCTTTTGAAAAAAAGGTGAAAATTAAAGCCATTAAAGAAATAACTAAATATAAAATTTTGTCCATCAACATGGTACTCATTCATTTGAGTATTGAATCTGTGGTTTTAAAATACCCTTTTCAAAAAGATATAATTGTTACTTAATAGTCTTTTTGGTTATCTTAAAATATTTTTTTTACATTAGGCCAAAAGCATATATTGGAATAGTGTTTCAAACGTATATGGAGTTTGTACATTTATATTTGCTATTAGGGTCTAAGAACCTTAAAATGAAGGCTCCTTGATATAAAATGTCTCAATTGAATGTTGTTCCAAAATTCTCTCCAAAGATCACTACTTGACCTTGCTGAGAGCACTGACCTCACAAATGATGCAGTCAAGGATTTGATCACCTCTATGTACCGCCATGTTGGTTTAATTGATGCTGAAAGAATTACCTATGAACATTTCAAAAAAATATTTGGCAGTGATGAATATTCCTCCACACTGGAGAATGCTATGATTTTGGGAACAGGTAAATCAAAAAATTGATGTGAAATTTTGCAAGGAATTTTAGTCACTCACAATTGATTCACAATTGATACAATATTTTTTAAAGTTTAGATACAAAATCCAGTTTGTACTTTTAACACCAAATTTTTTCTGTACAAGATTAGATTTTTTTTCAAAAATATTGACAGTTCATTATCTTGTTTATATTTGTGTTGTACTTGTAATACAGCATCCAAACACGCTCCAAAAAATGCTAAGATGAGAGACACAGATTCAAGGAATAGACGGCAAACATTCATCAAAAGTTACATGTAAGAAAATTTATCCAAACTCTTTTGTCATTTTGTATTGTCACAATCTCATTGATGTTTGTAGGAATTGAGAACTTTGCTGCTTTAAAATTATATCAATGAAAACTTTGAAATATGTTTTTACTTATTAATTCTCTATATACATTATAAAAATAATTATAAGCTCTTGTTCAAAGTTCTTAACTTGCCTCATATCAGTCCTAAATTTTTAAAACCTCACATGAGATAAATCTACAATCTCTCTTTTGGAACATAATTAGAATTAAGGATGCTTAAATTACCACTGATTATAAATCATAGTTTGTGCTTCTTTACAGCTCAACTGGGAAAGAAAAGTCCTTGCCTTCAAAAAAAATGAATGGTTCTTCTAGCCCCATCCCACTGACACAAAGCAGGTCTTCATCTTTTAAGGTATCTGTCCAACGAATGGAGTACCCTGGAACTGTCTTAGGCAAGAAATGGCACTCAATTACACGATACTTTGACACATATCGTCTTCAGATTTTCTGGTGTATCTTGTACACCCTGGTTACCATTGGGATATTTGTAGAAAGGGCTGTTTGTAAGTTTTTATATTCTATAACTAGTTTTACTTTATTTTAGCATCTTTGCAAATAATTGACAAAATTTAAGTCCTGAGCTATTTATTGTCAAAATATGTTAATTTTAAAATGTGGTATATTTTTTTATAATTGTATTTGAGAAATATTAAATGTAAATTAGCTATTTAAATTTTATAGAGGACGAGTTTGAAATACAGCTTCTTTTATCTCAGTATTTTGTAATGGGCATTTAAATCTGACTTTACTAAAAAAGAGATACATTTTTTAATAGACAATGAAATGAAGGGGAAAAAACCTATGGCATTCAGATTATTTACTATCTGTAATTATTTTAAAGTGTTACAAATTTATTAGAATCTGAAAATGTACATATATTAACAAAGCAAGAGACTTGTGAGGGTATAATAACCATTGATCATTTTTTAGATTTTGCTAGAGGTAGAGAACATGCTGGACTTCGTCGCATGTCTGGTGCCTGGATTACAGCCATGATAAGGGGATCAGCAAGTGTCATCATGTTCACGTATTCTAGTCTTTTGGTCACAATGTGTCGCAACACCATAACAGGTAAGTAAATCCATAATTGAATATATAACATCTAATTTAATTTTATTTTTATATTATATATTTTAATACAAATAGCTTTAATCAAATTGTTTACCTTGTTAAATGTTTTGCTCCATATGCCAAAATAATTATTGGTTGTAAGGCTCAATATAAGTATAAGCATTGACATAATATTTTATCCTAATGTTAAAAATCTTGAAGCATCTTTATATTGTATTTAGTTCATCTAAGTTCCATTACCTTAGCTTGTATCTTTCTAAAAAAATTAATTTTTATCATCCAGCTCTGAGAGAGACATTTTTACACAGATTTATACCATTTGATTCAGCTGTTGCATTTCACAAGTATATTGCAGTGTTGGCCATGATAGGCACAAGTATGTTGACTTGTAGATGTCATTGAATTCAAATTTTATTAGAATATGCATGCCAAAATCATAATGGTCATAAATTTATTTAATGCCCAGCCATATGATTAATTTTCAAATTTTTTCCATCTGTTTTTAAATTTGAGTTTTATTAGAATTTTTTTTAATAGTTCCTGGCTGCTAAAGAATATATTTTTACAAAGTTGTTTTTTGTAGCATTGTTTCGATGATAACCAAACAAGAGACCTATTAACCTTCTGCTACAAAGTTATTGGTTACATCTCAGTGGAAAATTGTTTAGAATCATATTTTGTCCAAATAAAATAATGAGCTTTGACTTTGTAATATGAAATGAGTTTACCATTCTACAGTTGTACATGTTGTCACTCACGCTATGAACTTGTACTGTATGTGTACACAGAGCACCACCAGCATCAACTGTTTCTTTGGGGAGTATTATACAGAGTTAGTAGAACTCAATCATGACCAAATTTTGAGATTTTTTATTTATTTATAAATATTTTTTTTAACATTCCTGCTGTTAGTAATTTTCAATTTCTTGTCCATAATGTCACATCCTGATGGCCAGTTGATGCAGAGTTTAACATCAAAGTAACAACCATCTGAAAAATTCTTTAATGAAAATAAAGCATTAACTTCTCACTTATTAAATGGCTACAGCAATTTGGAAGAATAATGCATTCAAATATTATTGTAATCAAATACAATTATTATGGACTTATTCAAACGATTTATTTTCCAGCTCCAACTCTATTGCCACATTTCACTTCTGGGCATTTCAAACCATCACTGGTAGGTTGTGTGCTTATATAAAAATAAACTTGCATAATTTTGTCCTCTATTTCTCTAAATATAACATAATAATTATAGCACCAAAGTCATATACATTTTATATCAAAGTATATTCAAATATTCTTGTTCTGTATTAATAAATAGTTAATAATTATTAATTATTGAATTTTAACTAATAATTTTATTTATTTGTTGTTTTCTTTTAATCCAAGGTCTTGCTGGTGTTTTTGTCACTGTGCTCATTTTTATTATGTATGTCTTTGCAACACAGTTTTCTCGTAGACATGTGTTTAAAGTAAGTGAAATACCTTTTTTTTTTACTCTTTCTTGATATGATCAACCCTCAAGTCAAATTGACAAATAGACATAAGGATACAAAACACTTTTCTTATTTGGTATGCAAAAAACAAACATATACAAATTCTCGTTCTCCCCATCCGCAATTTGGGTGTGGAATGGGTTACCTGGAAAACCAACATTTTACCAACTAGACTAGACACAAACTTTGGATAAGAGTAGGACACAATAATCTTCTGTATTGAAGGAGCGTCTATATCAGATAAGATAATATTTAACACAGTCGTATTAACTTGATCCAATTAATAGATGTTCCAATACAGAAAAATATTGTTCATTACAACTTATTTTGTTTTGTTTACTTAAATTTTTCCCCAGGCCTTTTGGTTTACACACAGTCTGTACTGGTTGGTATATATACTTACATTCCTACATGGTATTGGGCGTCTGGTACAAGCACCACTATTTGCTTGGTATTTGATTGGCCCCCTGATCCTCTTTGTTGTGGATCAACTACTGAGTATCAGCAGAAACAAAGTAGAAATAACAGTTAAGACAGCTACACCTCTTCCATCAGGTATATTACACAAAATATTTCAACATATGAACAATTAATTTATCATACATATACTATTCACTTTTATAACTAATATTTAATATATCATTTTAGTTTTAAATTCAATAGCAGTGAAAACATTTGTAATTTAACACAAACTAAAAATAAATTTTGTAAGGTAGGAGGTGGAGACAATCAATATCTTTATAGATAATTTAAATTTCATTATATTAAAGTGGAAATTAGGTCAAAGTGATGAGTGCTTGGATTTATTTAAATTTTAAACTACATTTATTTATAGTTCAAATATATGAGTTTAAATTGTAAACTACATTTTTATATAGTTCAAGAATACGAGTTTAAATTTTAAACTACATTTATATATAGTTCAAATATATGAGTTTAAATTTTAAACTACATTTATATATAGTTCAAGAATATGAGTTTAAATTTTAAACTACATTTATATATAGTTCAAGAATATGACTTTAAATTTTAAACTACATTTATATATAGTTCAAGAATGTGAGTTTAAATTTTAAAATTAGAATTTGTTTTACATTTTTATGTTTGAAAATCTTAACATATTTCATGTTACAGGTGTCCTACGACTAGTATTCAGACGTCCTACAACATTTAATTATAAGTCAGGTCAGTGGGTCCGCATTGCATGTCCAGAACTCAGTAAAAGTGAATATCACCCATTCACACTTACTTCAGCTCCAAATGAGCCATTTTTAAGTCTTCACATTCGAGCTGTTGGTCCATGGACGACCAATCTTAGACGGATATACAGTTCTCTTCCTAATGATGAAAAACGTCCCACTGTAAGTCTTTCAATGAAAATCTGCTGCTACTCATTTTTCTAAATTAGTAAACTTACAGTTGATTGGTGCAGCATAATTATAAATGAATTTCTAATTTTAAAATTTGAGTATGTTAAATCTTTGTAAGCTTCAAATTAGCAATTTAAAAATTTACCGTTGAATTATTTCTTTAAGATATGATCATTTACACATATCAACTCTAATCAATCTTTCATTTTTTTCTAATGCTAGTTATTCCTTGATGGACCTTTTGGTGAAGGTCATCAAGATTGGTATTCCTGTGAAGTTGCTGTCCTCGTGGGTGGTGGCATAGGGGTAACTCCATTTGCCTCAATTCTAAAGGATATTGCTTTCAAATCTAAATCTGGAATTCCCTTGACCTGTAAAAAAGTAAGTTTGCTCATGTTTCTTGTTGCTTTAGGTTTTCAAATTCAGCATGACAGCTGAGGCTTATTTTGATAGGCAAATTAAGCCATGCTTCAAAACAATTAAGTTGCTAATATTAAATTTTTCTCAGAAACAACAAAGCAGTGACACTTTAAATGAATGCTTCTCATCTAACTTTCTAGAGTATTTACAATTGCTTTATACTTTATGACATTTTTTTCAAAAGTTTTTTTAGCATTTGCCATGATCTGATGTAGTTATTATGATTATCATCAACTTATTATCATCATAGGTATATTTTCTATGGGTGACACGGACGCAGCACAGCTTTGAGTGGCTTGTTGATATTATTCGAGATGTTGAAGCTGCTGATGTCAGGGGTATAGTTGACACACACATATTTGTGACACAATTTCAACAACAATATGATCTCAGGACTACAATGCTGGTGAGAATGAAATTTATTCACGAATATAAAATTATAGTTTCATATATTAAGATCTATCATCATTTCCATTTTGAAAGACATGTATGAATGTCTAATATGTTATATGTTGTTTTTTCCTTAAAGCCTATTATTTACTCTATAAATAACTTAAAGTGAAACTATAATATTGACCATGAGATGCACAAAGTAATTTCTAAGATTGAATTTTTTAATTATTTTTTTTAGTCCCTTAACTTCTTTTGTGTGGTCGTAGGGGATTCTAATGTTTCCATTAGAACATTCTTGGGCTTTTTAGACCCTGGTGGCACCCATCTCTCTCCAGGTCAGCGGAAGACTTTCTTAGCATTAGTGGCTTTAACGTGGGCTCGATCCCAAGTCCCTCAGCTTGTGAGGCGAGCACATTATTGACTTAGTAATTTAGAAATATAGCTGTTTTCATCAGAATTTCTTGGTTTTCAGTACATATGTGAAAGATACTTTCAAAAAGTTGAAGGGAAAAGTCTTTTCACTGGTCTCAAGGCTGTGACTCATTTTGGACGTCCACACTTTGAAGATTTCTTCATGGCACTTTCAGCTGTGCACAAAGAGGTAACCACTTTGTTCCTTTTGTTGTTTTGTTTTTAAATCTTTTTGTTTTAATGAAAACATATTTAAATTAGAATAAACTATTACTTTTTAGGTTAAATTTTAAACTAGTTTTTCTGTTTGATAACCTTTTGAATAATAAAGAGTGATCATTGATGTTTT
This sequence comes from Radix auricularia, assembly GCA_002072015.1. NCBI lineage: Eukaryota > Metazoa > Mollusca > Gastropoda > Lymnaeidae > Radix > Radix auricularia. Next base: position 398,420 of record MUZC01004345.1, on the reverse strand, counting down.
TTTTTTAAATTTCAATGCCATTATTATAATATTTTTTTTCCAATAATATATATAAGATTTTTAAAAATTCTATGATTTTTTAGGTGAAGTTTTAAGAAGTAAAATACATTTAATATCACCTGATTAGAGGGAAACATTAAAAACACTTATTAAACTGCTTGAAATTCTTTCACTTTTATATTTTATACATAATTTTTTACTATTCAAAATCAGGTATCTCAAGTTGGTGTGTTCAGCTGTGGACCTGGTCCAATGACAGGAAATGTTCAAAAAGCTTGTAACTTTATGAACAGCTGCATAGGGCCAACTTTTACACATCATTTTGAAAATTTCTAAGCAGACAATTTTGAATCTAATTATATTACAAGAAAATGTAGTTTAACGTTTCTATATAGATTATAGTTATAGCGTAGCTTTCAATGAGATGGAACATAAATACAAAATAAATAAAATAATTTATTTTACCAAAATAATATTATTGTGAATAATATCATTTTCCTTAATACATTTTTAAAGCTTTAATTAATAGAGTACTTATTTTAAATTTATTAAATAAGTTTTATTTTCCAAAAATGGTAATTTACCTGTAACACATGTATATTTACATCCAAGTGTAGTTTATATAAATTAAATGCTTTTTAACAATATAAACTGAAAATCTACCCAATCTTCTTGTCATATTATTAAAGGTTTTCACATTGCTATTTTTAATAAAATTAATAGTTTAGTCGCACACTGATGAAAATGAAATATATCAGTTAAATAATTCTTGTTCAAATATAAAAATCACTTAAATCAAACGATTAGAAAGAAAGATAGTGAGACATTTTCCTGGTATTCTAATAACATTTTAAAATGGTATTTACCTTATTTCACATCAAACCACATCAGTTATTAACATGGAAAAGGATTCTACAGCCATACTAGTTTTTGTATTTAATTTTATTGCTGTAAATTATTTGTTATAATTGTATGAAATACTTCTATGTATTTATTTTTTCTTGTCAATAATGTTTTTTTCAACAAGGACAAGATGTTACTTATTTTTTTTCTAGTATGTGAGCATCCTTTAAAAAATCACCACAATTAATGTAAATGTTTCCTAATTTTAATATACAAAATTCACTGATTTTCATGATTAGAGATAACATTTTTTATATATTAAAATCATTGTTTACAACTGGTAAATATGACAAGTTATACTTACATTTTATTAAGATTTTTTTATTTACAAAGATCACTTTTGATTTATTTTTTTATATGTTTTTAAATATTTGAAAATAAAATATTATGAAATGCTTTCATGCTTTATTTGATAATTCAACATATTGTATTTATGTGATGTAATATTCTAAATATTTCTGAAACAAATTGAGGCCATTCTTTGACTTTGGCTTCATTCAACTTTTCTATTTTAATACAAGCACATTGTCTATTTTTAAAGAGTTTTATTTACAAATAACAATGACTCTGTTGCAATTAAGACTAACAATAAAAACCTAAATTTAACAACATCATAAAATTGGTCGAGTGGCATATGAGCTCGGTGGTTATACCAAGAGTAACGGGTTTGAATGTCTGTGGAGGTAGGTATTTTTTCCAGGTCTAAGGGTGTCCCCGCATCCACCCAGCTCTGAATGGATCCTTGACACTAGTTATGGAAATATAAGTGGCTGGGTACTATTTGTTGCTCGTATAAGATAAAATAAGACACCATTTGAAATGGGATTTCTCGTTTTAAAATTTAAAGACGTGTGAACAATTGTCTATGGCTACTTTTATTAATGTATCGAATTAATTTCTTTAGATTTTCTTTCAGCTCCGACTGTAGTTGTCTTAACAAACTCTGGGCTCTCTCTGAGAGTACTGAGACGTTCCCCAGGAAACAGGAGGAGGATCATAGCACATGCATGGTGGCAGAGTAATCCTGCAGTCTATCACATGACACAATGCCAGCATAATTGGCATAATATCTAGAATCCATGGAGATATTTATAAATATTATGTGCTTTAAACTATTTCCCATTATTGCTACATTAAATCATCGATTTGTGTTGTTTTTTTTGTTGTTGTTTTTGTGTGTGTGTGTGTTAGAATCCATGCGAAGGCAAGGGTTTGTTCCCTGAGTCACCCAGCTCCGAATGGGTACCTAATACTAGTTATGTGGCTGGGGAACGCTGTAACATGTGAACGCTGCATCACTTGCCAATAGATCATCCGTCATGGTCTGTGGACGCAGTTTTCTTCTGTATGGGAGGAGCGTCTATATATCTAAGATAAGATTTAATAAATTAAAAACGTAAGATCTCACGAGGAATTAAATTTCCCTGTGAAATAATATACATGTAGAAACAGCAATTTTTTTACAGGCTTAAAAAAAAACAACAAAAAGTAGTATGATCACGGGATTCGGAAATGCTGTTATTTGAAGATTTTTGGGCGTCTGCAGCATATTATTGGCATTGAGGACAACAGCACAAGTTCAACAGCCAGAAACAACTGAGGCAACTGTTTCTAATTTGATTGTCGCTGACACTTATTCTTTTCCTAAATTGGATATTGATGAAAGGTATGTCAGGATACACGACCTTTCAAATGTGTTGAAATTGCAGCTGATTCGTGATTGTTGGAACCCTGATAAAATGTATGAGTTTAGAGCTGTGATGGAAACAGAGTTTTACGTTTTTATATATGCATGGTTATCAAACTATTAACCGTGACTTTTATGCAAATTAAATGTTAAAAGGTGCTTTTTGAAAAAATTGCGTGTTGCTTCCGCAAAAAGTAATTTGAGGAGTTCAGTTGGCATTTATCACCAAACCATGCACAAAATATAAATATTTCAATTAAGATCCACCTAGCCACATGCAAAGCCCATGACACAAAGGCTCTCATGAAGATGCAAGCAATTTTCTTGCATTATTGAAAGCCAAAGCAGTTTCTATAGATGAACAGTTGGACTCATCATTTAGAAGACAAATTCAAGAAAATCGCAACAAACTCGGTCCCATCATTTCTAAAATCCTATTTAGCAGCATGCATGATTTAGCACTTCGTGGAAAATAATAAAATTCTGGTAATTTTTATGACCTGATAGAGTTTCGTGTTGAATCTGGAGATGAAGTTCTTGCAGTGGCGTAGCTAGAGCTTTTGTCACCCGGGGCGGTCTCTAATTTTCCGCCCTTTTAGTAACGTCATTCCTGGGAGGAGAGGGGTGTCACATATTTGAAGTCACATCAAACGCGCAACTTTAAATAAAAGTAACGCTTAAGTATATGATTACCAACAATTTATTTAATGACGTTTTACATGGCTTTGCGTGTGTTACGTTATTAGAGTGCAGCCTTACACTAAAAAAAATATTTAAATGAGAAAAAATTGATTGGAAACAAGCTCATTTTCAAATAGAAAAAACGGCTTTTATGGGGGCGGTAGCTTTGTGTGACACTTTCTTACACCCCCTACCCCCAGCTGGAGCGTGACGTACTTTATGGATGGCCCCCAAGCAATAATTTTTTTTTAATAAATCCAAAAGCAGCATATGTACATTGCAGTGCACATAAACTAAATCTTGCCATGGACGATTTGAATATTGTGAATGCTATACAAAACACAATAGGAACAATAAAGTTGAAAGATTTTTTGATGTGACGTCACATTTCTTTAACCCATCGTCATCGTCACAAATGCTTGACCCCTTTCTCCCTCGGCGCGTAACGTCATTTATGGACGGCCCCTATGGGAAGAGACTGCAATCAAGTTTGGTGAAAAGAAGAGACCAATGCTCTCATTGACTCTATGGATCTCACCGCAGCTAAGTTTTTATTTTTTATTTCTTTACATTCGTTTTTATTTGCGAACTTTTTTGTTCGTTGAGTAAGGCTCTATGCCGAAACGCACGCTGTTTTGTTACGTTCTGTCAGGCTCACTCATACCCTGTTTACTTTTTATTCATAAACGCAGGGCCGTCTTAACGCATAGGCCCGATGGGCATATACCCGGGCACCAAAAGCATAGAAGCCCCATGGGAATATGTTTATTTATATATATTATGTATATTTTGTTTATTCCCGCGCAATCTTTCTTTGCCCAGAGGCCAAACATTATTTCTTTCCCCGGGAAAGGGGGGGGGCACAACTTGTGTAAAGACGGCTCTGAAAAAAAGCTCATTTGAAAAGGTGGTGACAAACTCTGAAGAATACGACATGCTAAAACAAAGACCATGCCTTTCAAATAATAGTTATAACAAATTAAAAATAAAAGTAAGGAATTTAATTGCAATGTAAATGGAATTTCAAAGAGGCAAGGGGATTGCAGTTAGTTCAGGTTTTCTCAAACCTTGTTTAATTTCTTTTTCAAATTTATTTCCAGAGTCTTATAAGGATTTCAAGACAACCTGATCAATAAATGAAATGTTTTAGATAAATATGTGTGTGTATGAGTATGTGTGTAATATCAATCTTTCTTTGTATCGAAAATATGAATTTTTTGCTGCTAAAAAAATCCCTGAGATCAAAGATTCGACTAATGCGTTCTCTGGCGATGTCAGTCTTCCTGTATGGTTGTGAGGCTTGGACGCTCACCGCAGACCTCTAAAAAAGAATTAATGCGCTAGAGATGAGATGTTTTCGAAAGGTACTAATCATCTCCTACATGGCGCACATCACGAACGAAGCGGTCCGCGACAAAATAAGTGCTGTCATTGGCCCTTACGAGGACCTTCTCACCTCAATTAGAAAGAGGAAATTACGATGGTACGGACACGTGACAAGATCTGGAGGTCTCTCAAAGACGATATTGCAAGGCACAGTCCAGGGAAGAAGGAAAAGAGGCAGACCAAGGAAGAGTTGGGAGGACAATATCAAAGAGTGGACCGGCCTGTCATTTAGCGATTCCCAGAAGGCAGCTCAGAACCGTGACACATGGCATGAGATAGTGTGCAGCTCAAAGTGGTGCCCCAACGACCCAGCGTCGGGTTAAGGGACAGTTCAGTTCAGTTCAGTAAAAAAAAAATATTTATATTTAATTATTGTCCTTAGCTCTTTTGCGAAACTATAATTAAGTGAAACCGGAAACTTTGTTTTTCGGACCTTATAAAACATGAAATAAAATCAAAGAAAAAATATAATAATATTTTGTTTTATTGAATATACACAGATACACAACACTCAGCACATGTGCAAGTTAAGATAAGGTCACATTGATTAAGTAGGTAATTTAAATGACTGTATGTCAACTCACGTTTATATAGAATTGAGCCCTATTTCAAATTTTAGTCCCTGCCGATTTTCCCTCCCTGAGAAAACGGACACAAACAGCAGCACGGAAGTAATGGGGAAAAAATGCGAGTAAACAGTGAACAGTAAACGAGGAGTCCTGTGCTGTTGTTGTTACCTGCCCTCCCCCACCCCTCAATAGTATTAGTATTACTATTAGTAATAGAGTGAAAATGAGGTAGAAGGATGAATGGAATGGTTTCCTGTGACAAGTCTACACACTGCACATTTTATTATTCCACACGAAACGAATTATTTTAGGCCTACAATCTTGCGATTGTGCGCGAATCAGTTGCTTGAAACTTGAGGATTTTCATTTACGGCTTTAGGCTTTGGCTTTACAGCGGTATACTAAATTTTAATGCATCGGCATCACTTACACAAGTATACTATAGACTATAGTATAGCAAAATCGGTAGACCAATATTAAATCTATTTAAATAAATTTAGATTTTAGAATTAATACACACACAAATAATGTCGCATTATAATATATATGAATATATGCGTATACAATATAAAGAAGAGTTTGTTAAGATTTAATTCTTTCCAGGTGTTTACTGCAAAGAGTGACTAAAACTAGTCGTAGCAGAAGTTGCGTATGTCATAGCACTAGTTTCCTAACTTGCGCTACAACATGTCGTAACGCTAGCAACATCCCGCCGGATCGTCTGCTGTTATGACATGTCGTAGTACTAGTTTCCTGACTAGCGCTACGACATGTCGTAACGCTAGCAACATCCGACCGGGTCGTCTGCTGCTACGACAAAATTGTCGTAGCGCCAGCCACATCCAATATTATACATTACTACACTACATTTCTTGTCTGAGCAAGAGAAACAGTGTTCACAAGTTTCTGACTGTAGCTTCGGTTAAATGGGGGTGCCAGTCTGGCAGGCACAAAAGCACCGCCCCCTTTGCCTTTAGCCTTTTAGTTCCCCAGCATTACCAACTTGTTATTTCAGGCACCCATTTAAGCCCATTACTCATTAGCAAGCATGCCAACCATTCTGATTTTTCTGGAATTAAACAGACTTTTTGGCAATCTTCAGAATCCCTGTCCCAAATTATTTTACGGTAATAAGGGGAAGTAACAAGATTGTACATGAAAGAATGATATTTATTTATAAAAAATAGAAAAGTGATACATATTGTCTGATAACCATTCATTAAATACTAAATATTGTAATTGTCACACAACATTTCCAAATAGCTGCAGAAAACATTCAGCTTGTGACTGTTGCGCCGCTGAAAGGCCGACAAGTAGCTTGCAAACAGTGCTTCAGAGCTCGACTTGCACCACTCTGATACCAGAGTTTACGTTTGGCTTGCATCCATAGTCATAGTCTTTCAATGGTTTGAGTTCAATTCCTGCTAGTTGCACTGCAGGTAAAACATTGGAAGTAATATTTATCGGAGCGGCTGGTCTACCTGCCATAATTTGTTTTTATTTATGAAATTACGCTGAATTACGTACTAATTAACTAAATAATAATCGATAACTCACAAAAAATAATTTGGGACCGGGATTCGGAGGATTGCCGACTTTTTACCCCTGATTCCGGAATTCTGAAAAGACCTTTAATCTTTAAAATTTCAATTTTTTGACCATAAAATTTTTTCACAGTGTAAAAATCCAAAAGTGACAAAAAATAATTATAAAATAATAAAAGTCGAGTGTGAAAGAGCTAACACCGACAGGAAGTGATGGACATGTATTTTGACAATGCCACTTCCTTGTTTTTTACCTGTACTTCCGTTATCCAAATCCAAGCGAACCATTATCTCTCTCTAAATATTTCCATCTGATAATCTGATCGTACATTATTCCTTTTACCAAACTAATAAAAAAAAATGTATCTGTTCTGTTGCATTTAAAAAAATAAATTTTAAAAAGAAATGGTGTCATTCGTTTTCTAAACAGAAACAATATTCGGATTGGAAAAATACTATTTATTTGGCCATCACCCTGTGACAAAACATTTGAAATCTGCGCCAGACTTGAAAGAGGTTGGTTCAGTGATGACAATAAAAATAGTTTAACACAAATCACAAAAATTACAACTGCTTATAAATTTGTAAAATTAAACTTAGCAAATCTAAAATACATGAAAATACTTTGTTGAAAATTGTTGAAGTTAAAGGAATTGGCTAGTCAGCTTCAGTTATGAGATCGAAAGTTTTATTTACAACCCTTCTTATTGGAAGAAATAACTATTTTGCCAAAGTCAAAGAAATGTTTCCAGACAAATTGCAATGAAACAAGTGCTAGCATTAAAGCTGGACTGATAACTAATATACTCTTTCTAACATAATGTAGATGTTAAAAGTCTTTAAATGAAATGAAAACAATCAAATTCATACTGTCCATAAACGTTCTATAGTCCGTTTGGTTTGTTCATAAGCCTAACCCCCCTCTTTTGGAAGAGAATAGTATTAAAAGTGTGTAACCCGCTCGTAAGCTGATCGCCGAAAATAATTGGACAGCATAAACAAAGTGATACACAATATTTTTAAAACTACTAACAAAAAGCAAAATATGATTATTTTAGGGCTGCGGAAATTATCGATTAATTTCTCGATTAATCGGTAATTTTTTTTATCGATTAACATTATTTTAAATGATAAAATAGCGATTAAACTTATGGAAATCTTTGCAATTACAATTTGATATTACCGTTTTATCAATAAATAATCAATTATTAATAATAAAAAAATAGTTCTGATTTTACGTACAAACTTCTCCATTGAAAAAAAAAAAGATTTTTAAAGTGAAAGCTTTAAAATAAACTGTTTTATAAGGAAAAGGATATCAACAATTTAACATTGTTTTTACTTAATTAACAATAACAAAATTCAACTTCATTGACATTATATTGAACTACTTATTTCTACATTCAAAAAAATGTGAATTGCTGGTTTTTGTTACTTCCCTTGAAATTTTCAGTTTAATGACGTCGTACATCTTATTTTTAGCTTTAATCAAAATTATCGATTAATTATTCGGTATTTTTCAAAAGTTAACGATTGATTTTAAATTAATCGATAACAGCCTTAGATTATTAACTTTGTACTACCTATATTTGTCTTTGTGCTGCTTGTTACTCATTGTTAGGTTAGAGTTATTTTTTTTCTTTGATAAACAGCTGAGAATTTGTTGTAAACAAAATTTTAAAAGCAATTTGTTAAAACATATACAAAAATAAATTAAATGATTAGATAAGGTAAGTGCAGATGTTTAAAATACTTGATAGTTTCTGATATTGATATAGCAGTCGAATCATGTAGAATGTAAAAAAGGACCTTGATGATCTACAATAACAAATATCGATGTTTAATATACATGCCTGCGCTACAAGGACCTCTGCAAGAAAGACATGTTGCTGGTGGGGATCGACCATGAAATGTGGGAGGCCATTGCTTAGGAGCTCACCCTCCAAGGGTTAAAAGTGTGTGAGGGCATTCATGTAGCGAAAGCCACCCACACAATTCCATCGTCCCTTTAGGATGGACGTATGCTATTTACATATCAAATACAAAAGTTTAAGAAAGAAGAATAAAAAATTTAAGTACTTTAAAGATGGGTGTGTGTCGAAATTCATTTAGACTTTGTATTTAAATACTGATGATTCTTCTTTTTATCTTTAATTATTGAAGGAAGAGTGGGGTTGCTGTTTGAAATATTTTGATATTATGTGTGCTGCAAAAAAAGATTAACAACTTCATTTAGATTGAAGCAATACAAAAATAGGAATTAAATCTGAAGTGAAAAGGACAACTGAAATAAGCTGATGTTTTGTTTGGGCTTGGACAGCAAAAACACACAAACAAACACATCTTATTGATAAAAACTGAAATGCAATCATAGCATTGCAAAATTTAATAATAATAATAATAAATTGATAATTTGTATAGTGCTGTTTCCCAGTAAGGAACTGAGCTCATGCAATTTACATAAAGGTAGTAACATACATAAAAAATAATAAATTAGCATTCATACCATAACAACCACATTAATTGCAGTACATAACTCAAAAACCTATGTTAATCATTAAAAGAAATGTTGTTTCATTAATTTTGAAAATAAATTTTGAAAAGATGTGTCTTAATGTGACAGAGGCCTGCGAGTTTGTAATCAATTTGGGCTTGCATAGGTAGCCAATGAAGTGAGTAAAGTAGTGGAGTAACATGGTCATGTTTTTTTGCCTTTAGAACAAGTCTGGCAGCTGAATTTTGAACTTTCTGTAGTTTTTCAATGCATTTTTAGGCGCACCTGACAGAAGAGAATTGCAATAATCAATACGAGCTAGAACAAGAGCATCAACTAGAGTTTTTGTTGCACTAACTGTTAAGTAATGGCAGATTTAGCTGATCTCACAGATGGCAGTGTAGGCAGAGTGACAGATGTGATTGATGAAGTTGTTGGTACACATGTTGTCAGAAATAATGTAGCCAAGATTCCTAGTCGATGTTGTGAACATTATATCTGAACTGGCTACCTGCATGGAATTCGGAAGAGACAAATTACTGCTGGATTTATTGTTGAAAAATAGAAGTGTTTCAGTCTTGTTATCATTCACCTTGAGTTTGGTGAACGTCATCCAAGACTTTACCTCACCAAAGCACTCTTGTATCAATTGGACATTGGAGTCAATATTAGAGGGATCAGTGTGAGTGTATAGCTGAGTATCATCTGCAAATGATTGGCTTTTATTGCTGAATGCTGTTCAAGCAGGAGAAGTAGTGGCCTTGTATAAAGTACAAAAAATACCAGACCCAAAATGGAGTCCTGAGGCACACCTTACAACTAGTCACTTGTGTGAGAGATACAGCCATCTACTGATAATACCTGTGATCTGTTAGATACGTATGATTGGAACCAAGCCAGAACTGAGCCAGAAATTCCAAAATAATTTTGCAAGGTTTTTAGCAATGTTTGATAGTTGACTGTGTCAAAGGCTGCACTAAGATCTGAAAGTACCAATGTAAAGGATTTATGGATATATACTAAATAAATAATATAATGTTAACATCCGCATTTTCGGTAGCAATGCATCATTTTTTCTGTACCTTACTGAACAATATACATGTTTTTTTTAAAATTTCAGGTTGATAATAAGTTAGAATGAAAATAAAAACAACACATTTGAGAAACTCTGTCCATGGTTATGATCATATCTGCAACAAAAAAACATTAAATTTTTGACAGGATTGTTGACAAGGTGGGAAATTTGAAGTTTCATGTGGTTTTTTAATTCTTCAGCGTATTCTTTCTTTGGCCCTTATACATTAGTGTCTGCTTTTACAACACATGAGTATATTTTTCTAACATTTAGAAAACTGACTTTACAATATTACTTTCAAGACTGAAAATGTTTATTTTTGGGCTATTTAAAGTAAATTGATAATCATAACATGGAATTTAAGTTCTTATTCAACAATACTATTATTCTTATACACAGTTATTTGTAAATATTAGGGGTGGGTTAACTATAATGGCCAAACTAATTCAAATTTTTGTTTGCTTTTGATTTATGTAATTCTTTTTAAAATCCAAATTTCCTTTCAGTTCAAGATGAATACTGTTTTGGTAAGACTGATGATGGGGACACTAAAAAGAAGCTGGAATAGTTGTCCCAACATATGTCCACTGACTTACTCAATGATCTGTTATCAACTGAAACATAAATCAAGCTCAGTTTGTAAATATGCAGTCTATGAACCTCATACAAAGAGAGAGTTTTTGAAAGAACCACCAAAGCTTGAAACCAAAAAGATACTAAAGACTAATGAGCTTTCATTAACTGCAAAGCAATTAATGATTAATTCACAACTTGATCATTCTTCTTTAAATATCATGGAACATAAACAAAATAATGATCCTGAAATTCCTTCTCAATCAATGAAGCAGCGATTGGAAAATTTAAAATGTGATGTCGATGAAACATTAAGTGAAATTTTGGCTAGTGATGTTGAAGGGTTAGATGATTTAGAGACAGATGAAAACTTAGATGATATTGATTATGTTGAATCACTTGCCTTACCGAGTGATTCAACAGCTCAAAGTAAACCTAATCCTCTCTTGGGAACAGAAGATCGTAATGTTGAGCCCAGCAAAGTACCTTGTTCAGGCTGTGGAGCACATTTACAGTGTCAACATAAAACATTCCCAGGATTTCTACCAAGTGAATACTTCAAAATATTAACTGTTAAAGAATTAAAAACCACCCTATGCCAGAGGTGCTATTATATCCGCCACTGCAATGCCTTTCAAGAGGTGTCTGCAAATCCAAAGGAGTTTGCAGAGATGATAGCCAAAATTAGACCTACAAAATCAGCTGTTTTGATGGTTGTGGATGTCATGGACATCCATGGGAGTATAATTCCCAACCTTATGAACTTAATAGGCAGCAAGCATCAACTCATTATTGCTGGAAACAAGGTGAAATAAAATACATGTTTTGTTAAATTTCCTGCTATGTTTTAATGGTAGTGATTTTATAAAGTTACATTAAAGTTACAGCTGACAGAACACATAATAAAAATAAGCCTCCTTTTTTAAAATTCATATTTCTTAAGAGCTACATTTTGTGTGTGTGACTAGTCATTTATGGATTTAAAAAATGAATCTTTCATGATTTCTTTAATTAAAATATGTGCACAAATTTCCGTTGCAACTTTAGGCTGACCTTCTCAGTCCTGACTGCAGAGAATATCTAACACATGTGAAATCTCAGTTGTTACAGTCTTGTTATGATGCAGGTCTACGCAACATCAAACAGTGCACCCTAATCAGTGCTAAAACTGGTTTTGGCATTGAAAGATTAATAGATATCCTATTCTCATTGTATAAGAGGCAAGGTAAGTAGTTTTGTTGATTTTGAACCTATTTCCAATCAACTGTGAGCTATTGCAGTATTAATTTTGTTTTTCTTGATTCTAATTTTTCCCATGTGGATAAAACTATGTCATTAATGGTTGAAGTTTGTTTTTTGTTCATATTTTTATGCTTAGGTGATGAGCTGTTTAAATAATTTTGCCACTATGAAGCTTATTACTTGTATACTTGTATTTTCAGTTGATGTTTACATTGTTGGGACAGCCAACGCTGGCAAGTCATCTTTGTTTAATATATTGTTAGCATCTGACTACTGCAAGCATACAGCAAGAGATCTTATAGAAAGAGCAACCATTTCTGCATGGCCTGGTAATTTGTCTAATTAAGATGATTTTTGCATTTACATGGTGCCAAATATGATTTTTTTAAAAATATCTCTCTTAAATTAGCAAAAACTTGACTCCAGACCATTCATTATTTATTGTAAACAGGAACAACCTTAAATTTGCTAAAATTCCCTATAATGAGACCATCAACACGTACTATAGCACTTCGTGTTAAAAGGTTAAAGCAAGAACATGCTCAGAGATTAGAGAGCAGAAAAGTCCAGAAAGAGAGGGCCAAAGAAAAAGAGAAAAAATCATCTTGGGAATTAAAAGGTAAAACATATTGATTCAATGTTAATAAAAGGTAAAACAAATTCATTCAATGTTAATAAAAGGTAAAACAAATTCATTCAATGTTAATAAAAGGTAAAACAAATTCAATGTTAATTAAAGGTAAAACAAATTCATTCCATGTTGATAAATGTAAAAATGTTTTATTCTTGAAAGTTACAAAATTTGATATTATTTTTTAAATTGATTGCATTGTAGATAGTAAGATTAGTTCTAGTACTAGGTCATTTTACGAAGCACAAGATTAACTCTGATTTCATCACCCTCTCACTTGATCAACTGAATTTTTTTAAAGTGTTAATTTACTTAGGAGAGTTAATTGTTGGTCATATCGATTCAACGTAAAAGAACATCTCTCTCTCTCTCTCTTTCTCTCTCTCTCTCTCTATGTCTCACAGTTATCAATGCAGTGAACATTTAGATAACAGGAGACATTATTACTTTCTGGTACAACCAACATGAGTCAATATGTTTTATTTAACTACAGATGAAGTTAATGTGACAGATACTCGTACAGAAGGTCAATTTACAGCAGATGAAACTGGGCAGGAATGGGGTCAAGAGGTCATTGGCTATAAAGGAGCAAATGATGGTTCAATCAATCTTGTTAGAAGTTCTTTAATGAAAACACCATTTAACTTTGAAGAGTTATCCGACAGTTACTGGACATACGATACACCTGGAGTCATTAACCCAAACCAGGTTTGTTGAGATTTATATCAATACCTTTGATAGATCTGCTGATATATTAGTGCGTTTTTAAAAAAAATTTTTTATAGAAATAGAATATGCTTATAATAGCAAGTTTTCTCGTATGTTTAACAAACAAAGGTCATGAACTTAACATAAACTTAAAGTAAGGAATAGCTGCAAAAATTGTATGGATTCTCAAAGCTGGTCAGCTGAAGTTGTTTTACAATGACTGATCTTTATAAAGATTGTGAATAATTTGGAAGACTTTTAATTTGTAATATGTTTATGGTGTACTGATCTTAGTGCGTATTTATTTTTTATGTTACATGCAGATTATGAACCTCCTGACTCCAGAAGAAGCCCCCCATTTAGCTCCAGCCACAATGATTGTGCCCCAATCTTTGATGTTCAGACCAGGAGAAACAGTTTTTGTCTCTGGCCTAGGAAGATTAGATTATATGAAGGTAACTATAAACAGTATGTGAATATTCTTCTATTTAAAAAAAACAACTTCAAAATATTCAAAACTTTAAATTTAGATGAACTAACATATACCTTTAATAAAGGTTGAATTAGTATGTAATTATTTTGACATGCATTATTTTAAAACACTCAGCACTTAGAGCAGTGCTTCTCAAGGTGGTGCCGACCCATGGGCTTCCGCCACCGGTCCGCATAAGTTAGCAGGAAAGGGACGAGAAATCTAATTATAAAAATTATTTTTCATCCATTTAATAGTAACTATATACAATATGTCATTTTTTTGTGATAAGCACATTAAATGAAACAAATAAAATAAAATTAAACAACTTGTTAATTAAAAGTGTAGCTCAAACATTTACATGCTGCATAGAAATAATCTAAAAATTCATTAATTTAATTATGGTACATTGAATCAATCTGAGATTTTGATACAACGCATTGATAGGTGACAAAAGTCTATGTGCAAAATTTCAGGTTGATAGGATCACAGGAAGTGGGTGATTTTTAACTTTTATTTTTCCGCGGGCGAGCAGGACCATGCTCAACAGAAAAAAACGTGAAGTTGATGTAAAGGATTTAATAAATTACATTGCGCTGCAACATGAGTACAGTGAAAATACCAAACCTGTCTCTGGTGCAATGGAAAAATTCCTGCCAGCCCGCCATACTAAAAAGTTTGAGAAGCACTGACTTAGATACTTGGGAATTTTATTATCTTTTTTAATTTAAAATTTTCATTAATAACAATGAGTAAAAATTTTACAAATCACAAATTTATGCAGAAAAGGATAAGTTCAATGTTAAATGATTGTTTTTGACCATTAATTGATTTAAAGCAAAATTTTGCATACTTATCTTTTAAGGGCAATGACTTTGTGATCCTGACTGTCCATTGTGGACCAAAGCTTCCTATTCATGTTATTTCCACTGCAGATGCTGACCAATTTTATCTGGAAAATCTTGGAACTGAACATTTAGGGGTGGGTACAAATAGTATAATTAGGGCTGTTAACGATTAATTTAAATTTAATCTTTAACTTTTGAAAAATTAACTATTAATTAATCGATAATTTCGATTTAAGACAAAAATTTTAATTTATGATGTCATAAGTAACATTGATCAAAGTCTTGTTGAAAATCAAAATAACACTGGAATGTCTCCTTTATATGCCATCTTTAAACCAACTATGCAAAAAGACAAGTGTGTTGACATTATTTGATGTAAGTGATGAGCGGGTCTAATTAACAATATAACCAGCCGAGCTGAACAATCTTTCATATGGAACTGAGGTAATTGGTATGCACAAAACGGTCTTGGCAAGGAATGACATTATCGGAGATCGGTATTCATTAAGTTTCCACCATTGTAGAGGGTTGGGGGATTCAGGAACTTTCATCTCCATTTTGTAACGCAGTAATTCATCAGAAGAGCTGTCATCATTTTCAGTCCCTTAGTGAGACTCCCTTACTGCCACTAGCTTAACTCTTAATGTACCAAAGCGCAGTAATCCGCGGTTGACTGTTCTTTACCAAAGAGCGGTAATGCGCGACTCGATAGAACTCTCTTTAGAAATGAAATTACAGAAAATAAAAACTATTCAGTGCGGATGAACGATGTTTTCGACTTCCGGCAATGGCGGCTGTTTCCCTCGCTAGTGTTATCGCTCGATTCGTGATGTTTTTTGGAAGTTTTTACGTTTTTATTTCGAAGATGCGATTTCGCTATACTTTATTACTAAAATAATAGTACTAAACTACAGGTTAAAATATTTTTTAATTCAAAACGGTCTGTCGGATACATAAAATAACCATTCTTATTCTAAAAGATGACGTCACTATGACCTTGACCATAATAATAAAAATGGATTTTACGCAATTTTTTTAATTTCATAACCGGTTGATCGCAATCCCGGGAAATTCTTACAGTACTGAGGCGGAAGTTTTCCGCATTACTTTATTACTAAAATAATAGTACTAAACTACAGGTTAAAATATTTTTTAATTCAAAACGGTCTGTCGGATACATAAAATAACCATTCTTATTCTAAAAGATGACGTCAGTATGACCATGACCATAATAATAAAAATGGATTTTACGCAATTTTTTTAATTTCATAACCGGTTGATCGCAATTCGGGAAATTCTTACAGTACTGAGGCGGAAGTTTTCCGAAAACCTTATGGCACATTGAGAGTTAATTAATAAGCTTTTAATTTGGTTTGATAAATAGGCGAAGTGTTAGAACCATAGTAGGCAAGCTTTATCAACATTTTGAATATTCCTGTCAGTCAATAGTTAAAAACTAAAATGTTCCTGTAATTATTAGGAAATTTGTTATTATTTATTGGCCGCTATTTTTTAGCATTTTTTAATTAGTTTTTTACTTTCATTTATTTGTAAATGATTGGTTGATTAATCGTTAAAAATTTCAATGATTAATCGACAAATTAATCGTTAATTTCCGCAGCCCTAATTATAATGTAATACAATTTAACTATTTTCAACCAGACATCTCCTCAAACAGCTTCCTTAATATGATCTTCAAAAGTATTTATGTCTGGTTAAGTAGGGAGTATTGATTTTAGGATGGAACTCAATACAGTGGAACCTCTCACAACAAGCATAATTTGTTCCAGAGTCTTACTCTTTGAGCGAAACACCCATTAAATGAAATCAATGTAAAATTCCATAAATGTGTTCCATGCTAAAAAAAAATTTAATTAAAAAAAAAACGTTATTAACATTTATTCAAATAAAATTATATATTGTTAAAGAGTATAACAACTTGGAAACAATTTAGATTTGAAACAAAAAAACTTAAATAAAATTATAATTCATGATAAATAATTAATCCTTTTTAACTAGAAAACTTTCTAAAGACATTTGTTTTGCTGCAGCTTCAAAATTTGATGAAAATGTGTTGTAACGGCTTTGTAGACATTTTGACACTCCCTTTGAAGCATCCATCTCCATAATGAAAAGTTCAGATCTTTGATGTTGGCCGATTGTAACTTTGTGCTAGATTAGCCACGCTCACAGTTTGTTCTTGATTTTCAATGATTTTATGTTTCATTTCAACAGTTATTTTTTCTCTCTTATGATTGTCTTCTTGTGGTTTTTTTTCGAAGACCTTTTAGCACAGGTTCTTACACTTGGCATATAAAAAAATTACAAATACCGTCTGAATTCATAATTGGTAAAAACGGATGTTCACACAAGAAAACAATACCGTCACAGACTGAGTGCTGAACACATTCTAATGCATCGGGACGGAAGTGCTGCCTAACAAATGAATTTCCAGGAAAAAGGGACTTTCCCTTTCTGTGTAACTTATGCGAAATGTCAATCGTTGAGGGAGAAACTTTTTCGCATTTGTTTTATGTGAATTACTTGTTATGAGAGATGCTGGTTATGAGAAGTTCCTATGTACTTTGAAGACCAAATTTGGGAAAATTTATTATAATGCAGGTGTAAGCAATATAGAATCTTGTTTATACTAATCAAAATTCAATTATCTTATCTGTAACAAAATTATTAATGTGCTTGTTATTTGATTTGCTAATATTCAAATTAGATTGTTTATGTGCATCTTAACATTGTGTGAATTATTGTGTTTATTTTATAGATACCAATAGGAAACAAAGATCGACTGATGAGACTTCCATCTCTAGTGGGGAGACAATTTAGTGTGGAGGGCACCAACCCAAACATTGCAATTGCTGATGTGCAGTTATCTTCCTTAGGTATTATCCACACAAAAAAAAACCAAAAAAACAAAAGCTAAAAAAAAACAACATAATCATAATATGATATCAGTTAAGTCTTACATTCTGTTCAAATTCAGAATGATATACAGAAATCTGGTTTTCTATATCTTTGATTTTCACCTACAGGTTTTTAAATAATTTTTTTCTCAACTAAAAGGGATTGAATGAAAATAATAAAACTAAAGAAAAATCTAAGTTCTTTTTTTAAATATATATAATTGACACTCTTTTTTTCAAAGTTTATTCCTATGAAGTTACCCGAAAGGGCAATCAATATCCCCCCCCCCACCAGAAGACCTATGGAGGGTATAGTCATTAAGTACACCTCAGTGTAAGGTACAGTGTGGGACCTCACCTATGACCCCCACAAGAAACTAATTGTGTTAGTTAGTGTCATGCTTTAGACCAAAAAAAAATTGCTACCTAGCCTACTTGCCTGACTGAAGCTCTATTTGTAAACATTGAAAACAGGTTTAACTCTGGATTTCTACATGATAATTTGGTTTGTCAAAAATAATCCCAATATTTTCTAATATAGAAAAAGTTGCATAACTCATGTTGAAAAAATCTATTTGTGCTTATATAAGTTCTATCCCTTGAAATTTTTTTCTTTAAAAAAAAAGGTTGGATATCAATATCCCCCAAAGAAGGTGAAACTGTACAGATGACTGCCTACACCCCTGGCGGAAGAGGATTGTACATTCGCAGCCCGTCATTGATGCCACACCATACAATGTACAGTGGGAAGAGAATTGTTGGGACACCATTCTATGCAACCAAGCCTCCAGGCTGGGTCATGTCCAGAAAAACTGATGATGTTGTTTTAGAACCATAAAGTGGTGTACCAAAGTACAATACACTACTTATACAAACGCTGAAATTTTTTGTTTACTGCTTGAAATAGTGTTTTTGTCCATCTCTATGTTCACATTTACAGTTGGAACTTGTTGCTAGTAAAACATGATGAAAGTCATTGATTTGTTTGCAGAATGCTTTCACTAAAGTACCAAAATACAATACACTTCAACAAACATGCACTTTTTTGTTTGCTGCTAAAAATAGTGTTCTTGTCCATCTCAATGTTAGAATATACAGTTTAAATAATGTTTGAGAATGAAAATTTTATTAAAAGGAGATAGAGGGTCTAGGTCAGGGGTCTCAAACACACGGGCCGCATGCGGCCCTTAAAGGCATTTTGTGCGCCCGCGACACATTTACATATTAATAAAAATTTACATTACATTTTTCAATTGTTCTATTGGGGTGTTTGAACTTTTGTAAAAGCGCCATCTTAACCAGGAGAAAAATCTTACCTACTTATTTATTCGTAGTCTTTCGATTGATTTCGTGTAGCGCTTAAAGCGGATATCCGGTTTATTATCGTTGACTGTATTGTATAAATTTGATTTTATTATATTTTTTGAAAACCAAGTGCCCATGTCTTCTGTTTTGAAAAAGAGAACATTCGCAGATGAAAAGAGAGTTTTTCAAGTCATTTGGGAGGATTTATTTTTTGTGACTGAAGTCGGCGATAAAATACAATCTCTCGTTTGTGAGCAAACAATAGCGGTTCCGAAGGAGTTCAACGTGCGTCGACACTAAGAAACAATGCACCGTGTCAAATATGACGCATACACCGGCAAAGTCAGAGAGGATAAAGTTATTCAACTTAAATCAGCATTATGCAAACAAAGAAGTTTTTCACCAAAATTAACCAGTCCAACGAGGATTCTGTGAGAGCAAGTTTTGCAATAAGTGAGAAGAGATGATAGCAAAGGCGTCACGACCCTTTACTGAGGGTTTGTTCATAAAAGAAAGTCTTTTAACTGCAAGTGACATTTTATGTCCGAATCAAAAGAAACTGATTGAAAGCATACGCTTGTCAGCCAACACAGTAGCCAGCAGGATTAAAGATTTAGCAGCAAATGTGGAGAAGCAATTAACTGAAACAGCTATGTACTTTGAAGCATTTTCAATTGCTCTCGACGAGAGCACAGATGTGTCAGATACCGCACAATGTGCTGTGTTTATCAGAGTTGTGAACCGCAATTTAAATGTGACAGAAGAATTCCAGGAACTATTACCATTGAAGGGTACTACAACTGGACGTGATTTATTTCAGCCCTGGAAAAATGCACTGAGAAGTGTAACTTGCCATGGGATAAACTTGTATCTTTGGCCACAGACGGTGCACCGTCAATGTGTTCTCAAAATGTAGGTGTTGTTGGATTAGTGAAAAACAAATTAAACAGCCTTGAAACAGCAGGAATCAATTTCACTAGTATAGACTGCATTTTGCATCAAGAAGTCCTTTGTAGTAAAAGCGTACAGATGAAAGAGGTGATGGATGTAATCGTTCAAACAGTCAACTATATACGTTCTCGGGGCTTAATCACAGGCAGTTCACGTCATTTCTTGCAGATATGGAATCTAAATACGGTGAACTTTTTTATCACACTGAAGTAAGATGGCTAAGTCAGGGAAATGTTTTGAGGCGTTTCTTTGCACTTAGACATGAAATCGCTTCATTCATGACAATGAAAAATAAGGCACTTGCTTTACTGTGATTCTAAATTTCAATGCAACCTTGCTTTTCTAACTGATATTACGGATCACTTGAATACACTGAACATAAAGCTTCAAGGTAAACAACAGGTTATTACACAGATGTACGACAGTGTGAAATCCTTCAGAGTTAAACTACGTTTATGGATGAAGCAACTTGGTGAGGGTAATTTGGCCCATTTCTCAACTCCTTAGGCACAGTTGACCCCAAATGCTTGAAAGAATATGCAGATTTGATGTCTGAGTTACTTCAACAGTTTGATGTGCGTTTTGCAGACTTTAAGTTATTGGAGCCACAATTTCAACTTTTTTCGACGCCATTTGCTGTAGAAATTGACACTGTTGCAGAAGAATTGAGTTGGTGGAACTCCAGTGTGATACTATCTTGAAGCAGAAATATGCAGAAGTAGGGATTCCCGAATTCTACACGTTTCTTTCACAAGAAAGATTTCCAAGGTTACTCTGCTATTTCAGGGATTCTTGCAATGTTTGGCAGTATGTATGCATGTGAACAATTTTTCTCATCCATGAAAGTTAACAAATCTGTATTGAGGTCACAGCTCAGTAATGAACATTTGCAAGCAACACTGAGATTGGTTTCTTCTCACAAAATCAAGCCTAATATTGATGCCCTTGTTGACGCAAAACGCTGCCAGGTCAGCAGTCAGTACAGAAAGTGACTGAAACCTAAGTTAACCAAATACAGATACGCAAATACGGTACTTAAATTGACTACATTACATTTGTAATAAATGGATTTTTAGAAAGTTTGTAAAGCACTACGTTTTCATTATGTTGTCTTGTTTATTAACTTTTTATCATTTTTAAACAAGTTCTGGCTATGCGGCCCTCGAGGTACTTTAGAAGTCATCACTTGGCCCTCGGAGCAATTTGAGTTTGAGACCCCTGGTCTAGGTGCTAGTAAAAAGGGCACGGTGGTCGAGTGACAGCGTGCTCGACTAGCGTACCGATGGTCATGGTTTCGAATCCATGCGAAGGCAAATATTTGTCCCCAGGCCTAGGGCATCCCTGGGTCCACCCAGCTCCGAATAGGTACCTAACATTAGTTAGGCGGCTTGGTAATGCGTGGAACCCTCATAGGCGTGGCCTGTGAAAGCTGCATCACTTGCCAACAGATCATCCTTCATGGTCTGTGGACGCAATTATCTTCTGCATAGAAGGAGCGTCTGTATATCTAAGCTAAGAGTTCCGTTATAATATAGCCTCCAATGTCTATTCATTACTTGATTGGCTTAACGCTTACCTTACTGTTCTCAATTAATCTTGTCTTTGGGGCCGTCCATAAATGATGCCCCCCACAGAGGGGAGGAGTGTCACGCATTTGTGACAGGAAAAGTGTATGTGGGGGGGGGGGAACTGTTTAAGAAATGTGACGTCACATAGATCCACTTAAATATTTGATTTCTCACAATTTATTTCATAACGCTTTCAATGTCTTCACACGTGTTACAATATTAGAGTGCAGTCTTACACTAAATACATATTTAAATGACAAAAAAGTAAATTACAACATGCTAATTTTCATTCGAAAATTAGGCTGGGGGGGGGTCAATTATTGTGACGTAATATTGGTTGGAGGGGGTCTAAATTTCGTGACGAGGGGGAAGGGGGTAAAAATCGCGTGACGTCATTTATAGTATAGACACCCCTTTATCTAATTTATTTTTTTATCTGGTTTTTAAATTTACAGAAATTCAAAAACAATTTTAAGGTTAAGTCCTTTAGCTTATCAGATCAGTTTTTGACTTTTAGCTTTTACACAGCCAGTACGCTAATTAGCATTTCAGCTATGTCAAAGCTAGTTTATACCTTGATAGAAAGTTTCACCTCCGTTGTTGATATGGATTTCCAGATCAGTGGCGTAGCTAGGGATTTGGGGGCCGAGGGGCTTAAATTCTTTGGGGAACCCATATTAATGTTTAAAAAATTCCGGACACTAATTTGGGGGGCATTCCTCAAGAGGGGGCCCGGGGGACTTTCAAATTTGTTTCCTCCCATAGCTACGCCTCTTTTCCAAAAGAAACCCGTACAAGCTGTGCTTCCACTAATCTTGTTCTTCTGATCAATCTCAGTTTGTAGCATCCATTGCTTTATTCCTACTGCCAATATTGTTCATCTTCTAGAGAACTTCAAAATATTCATTAATTATGCTTCTTATCATTTAGAATTTAGAGTTACCACGTGAATGGTCATAAGCAAGTGCTCCGCCACTGGCTTGTGTTAGGTTACTTAAAGGTATATCTTGTTATGTAAATTAAGTCAATAGCATTTCACGCTTTGACGTCACCTTATTATTTATTTGCCCCATACACGCCACAAAATGTAGGGAGGGAACCTTTTGTTATATGCGAGGGTAACTGAAAGAAGACACCACGAACGACCAGGCTGTTCGGGGAGGGGGGCACTAAGTGCTAGTTTACTGCGATATGTTTACATGTTCATAGAGGTGAGAGATTTCTTGATATCAAATTATAGATGCAAGATGACAAACGTTCAAGTGTCCAAAATAACAACACAAGATCAAACAACAGGATACGAAACTGACAAGGCATCACAAGAAATAACAATGGACAAAAATGCTACAAAAGATCTACACTTTAAACTTTTAAATGTTATTGACATAACAATAAAGAAGTGACATAATAATTAACAGTTAATAAAAAAAAATATGACAGCCTTGACATAATAATGTAACAGTTAATATAAATATATGACAGCCATTGACATAATAATATAACAGTTAATATAACGATGTAGCAGTGACATAAGAATGTAATAGTTGATATTACTACAGCCGGACCTCGCTAAGTCGAATTCAAAGGGACCCGGGGGGGGGGGGAAATCGACTTCCGGAGTTTCCGAGTTAGGGGAAATGACGTAATGGGCTCAGAATTTTGCAGGGACCTAACAATTAATTCGATATTTGGAGGTTTTCGACTTAGGCTTAGGGAAGTTCGACTTAGCGAGGTCCGGCTGTATACGACAGCCATTGACATAATAATGTAACAGTTGATATAACGATGTAGTAGTGACACGACAATGTAATAGTTGATATAACTATAGATATGACAGCGATTGACAATGCTGTAACAGTTGATTTAACGATGTGACAGCGATTGACATAATAATGTTACTGTTGTCGCTCATACAGTGAACTGGTCTCCTAATTGCATCTCCTGTTTTAGTATAGATTTAAATAAATCGAGGCGAGCCCGTACTGCGCCGTGCTGCCCCGTACCCCCATCATTTGTGCACCAACACAAGAGTGATAAGATATTAATAACTGGAACACTTTGGTCAGTAAACTCTTGTTACTTTAAAAAGTAGGTCCTGGGTAGATGTACAAGCTGGTACACAACTGTCACGTGACACGTACACAACTTTTAGGTGGCACGTAAACATTTGGGCACATTTCAACATGGCCTATTATTTATTCTACACTCAATACCGTATATTGAAATGGGATCGGGGCAAAGCACTTGGGGGGGGGGGGTTTGTTGATATCAGGGCATGACGAACTTCGAGACATACAGAAACTGTCGTATTGTCAAGTATTGTATATGAGATGTCGCTAGACCAAGGTTGCTGTAGACTAGCTAAATATGTCAAGGGAAATGCATGAAACCACGAGTGGTGTTTGCGTCACGGCCCAGTGATTCTGCTAACAACTGGGTTGACTTGCCATTTCAGTGTGGCTAAGTTTGGTCAGGAAACGCTGGGGAAACGTCTCGGGTCAGTAATCTTGACTTCTGACCTTACTACTGATGGCTGCAAACATTCCATTGCCTTCACAGCGACTCTTTCTCAATGCAATAAATAATGGGACCCACTTCACTTACAATTTACAATGAATGGTCTATACGTTGAAAGATGTTCTTTAGAATTATTTCATTATAGTTGTATATGAAATTTATCCTTTTGTTCATCTATCAATTAAAATATATCATAATAGATTAGATACAATTGATTCGATCAAATTTTTAACATACGCCTTAGCATATACTTTGAACTATCCATTATTTTAAAAAAAAGAAAAAAACCAAAAAAAAAAACCTATTTGATGCGTATCCAAGTTTTTAAATGTCTTTAATTAGTTTTGTATTAATATTATTAATTTGGCAAAAACTTTATTCAGTGGCATCATTCAACGATTGCCTGAATGTTTTATCGTAAAAAGCACTGGTAAAATGTTAATTCTCTTTTTTCATTCATTTTACATGCAATGAACTTCGTGACGCCTGGAACATTACACAGACTGTTAAATAATTTAGAGCTGTAAACTCAATCAAGACATCTCCTTAATTCTCTTACTCATTAGTTCTCCACGACTCAGTTATTAATGTCATTCTTTAGCAGCTTTATTATATCTTTCATCAATTCTTCGTGACTCAGTTATTAGTGTCTGTCTTTGGGAGCTCTATAATAACTACCCATCACTTTACTGTAGCTAAATTGTTATTAATTTATTTCTTCAACAGCTGTTCTCCACGACTCGTTTGTTAATGTCTTTCTTAGCTGCTCTATTATACCTTCGAATCTAGTCTATGTGACGTCACTCAGGAGCTTTCACAAAGGCTGAGATTAAAGATGGCCGGTACAACAATAGTGACAATAGACTTTACGTTGTCATCCTAATGAAAAGAAACCAAACAAGAATAGAAGAGACTGTACTTATTGTTGAGGTTTACAACAACAACAAACAAAAATTGAAATAATTTTCAAGGATTTGGTTTGAAATACTTCTCTGGGAAAATATTCTATTAATAAATGGACATTGACATGGGTAAGACGGGATGGTGTGTAGGTGGATCACCTTGACATTCACCGTTGGTAAGGCAACCGTTTTACCAAATACGTGTACATAGTTTTAGGTGTATTTTCACCTGATTGAAAGATGTGTATGACATTACGAGCATTTAATAGTGGTAGCAATTTTTCGCTCGAATACTCGTCGAAATTATTTCAGAAAAGTAAAAAAAAAAAAGCTGTAAAGAGGTGAAAGCTTTTAACGTTTTTTACAAAATGAGTTCTCTGTAACTTTAAAAGTATGACTGAACAATTATTATCATATTATAAATATTTGGATATTGTATTTTTTATCTTTTGTTCAATAAACCGATGCTTCCATACAGTATGATACTAGTCCACTCCCTCGGTCATCTGATGTTTCCATAGAGTATTTTACTAGTCCACTCACATGGGTCATCTGATGTTTCCATACAGTATGATACTAGTCCACTCACATGGGTCATCTGATGTTTCCATACAGTATGATACTAGTTCACTCCCTCGGGATATCTGATGTTTCCATACAGTATGATACTAGTCCACTCCCTCAGGTCATCTGATGTTTCCATACAGTATGATACTAGTCCACTCCCTCGGGTCATCTGATGTTTCCATACAGTATGATACTAGTCCACTCACATGGGTCATCTGATGCTTCCATACAGTATTTTACTAGTCCACTCACATGGGTCATCTGATGTTTCCATACATTATACTAGTCAACTCCCTCGGGTCATCTGATGTTTCCATGCAGTATGATACTAGTCCACTCACATGGGTCATCTGATGTTTCCATACAGTATCATACTAGTCCACTCACATGGGTCATCTGATGCTTCCATAGAGTATTATATTAGTCCACTCCCTCGGGTCATCTGATGTTTCCATACAGTATGATACTAGTCCACTCACATGGGTCATATGATGTTTCCATACAGTATGATACTAGTCCACTCCCTCAGGTCATCTGATGTTTCCATACAGTATGTTACTTGTCCACTCACATGGGTCATCTGATGCTTCCATAGAGTATGATACTAGTCCACTTCCTCGGGTCATCTGATGTTTCCATACAGTATGATACTAGTCCACTCCCACGGGTCATCTGATGCTTCCATACATTATGATACTAGTCCACTCCCACGGGTCATCTGATGTTTCTATACAGAATGAACTAGAGAGGGAGAGTGTAAGGGGAAAGAAATCTAAAACTTAAATCTAATGTTACACGTGTTTCAAGTTTCAATACATTTAATGCCATGTTTACAGGGGAAATAGACCGGAACATTCTTTTTGGAAGGGGCACACTTTTTGTTTGTTGTTTTTTTCTTCCTTCAAAACTTGTAGTCTACCTGTCTTCACCGGCTTTTTCTGCCTAAAGGAATCTTGTGAGCTAAAACTTGAAGAGCTTGAGAACTAAAATAGTCAAAGATGCCCGTCTCTAGTGACATTAGGTGACAATCAAACACAAAATGATGGCAACGACAATATTTTCAAAACTTAAAAAATCCTTTAAAGACTTCGACTGCTTACCGGAGCAGATTTTTTTCTAGATAACAGATCTGGGAAATAAAATGCTCTCTACAACAATTTGGAGCGTTTAGCCACGATATTAGTGAGCTACAATTTCCATTCTATTACCTGTATGAAACCATGTCAACTATATTGATATCAATTAAGGCCTGCTTAAATTTTATTAATTGAATACCTATTACAATAATTTTAATATATACAAATTATATTAAAATCTAATAAAACAATTGTTTTCAGTTTATTAAAAAATAATTAATAAACAATATAATAACCCAGATGTCTGGATCTGTATCACTGAGGAACATAGTACAACAGTCCAAAGCAGTTTTATAAATTCAAAATAGTATTTTTCTATGTCTACAAGAAAGGGGAAATAACTCAATAAAAATGTATATTACCTGTTTTTGTTACTTTTATTGAGATGTTTGGTTATAATCGAAATAAACGATTAATTCATGAAATTAATCGTTAATTTTCAAAAATTTAAATTAATCGTTACCAGCCCTAATATTAATATATTGAAATGTCTGCCTTTCGTCAAAGAGAAAACAGTGTGCATTCTTTCCTGAAGACAGTTTGACAAAGTCCAAACGTTAAAAAAAAAAAAAATTAAAAAAAAATAATAATTTAAAAAAAATATATAAATTTTTTTTTTTTTTTTTTTAAAAAC
>MUZC01004345.1:355876-367378 GCA_002072015.1 Radix auricularia | reverse complement strand
AATTATTACAGTTTGCTCCCTACCCAATAGGAAATCTTGGATCCAGTGATGTAAAGGACCTGAGGTTCCAAAGTATTTAAGTTTTTTAAGTAAACTAAGGTGGTGAACTTTGTCAAATGCTTTTGAGAAGTCTAGTAATATTGTATATATTTGATCATTATTATCTAAGCCTTTTGATAGATCATCTATTAGACCTATCAATTGTGTTTCACATGATCTGATCTTCCTAAAGCCATGTTGGTGTGGGCATAGAGCATTATATATGTCAAGGTGGTTAACTATTCTGCTATATATTATGTGTTCCAGTAATTTACAGGTGATACTAGTAAGTGATACAGGTATGTAATTACCAGGGTCGGACTTATCACCTTTCTTAAAGAGTGGCGTTACATTGGCTAATTTCCAATCCTGGGGTACTTTACCCTGGTTTAGAGAGGCTTGAAAAAGAACTAAAAGGATTGGGGACAGTTCATTGCTTAATTCTTTTAATAACCTGGCAGGTAATTCATCTGGGCCAGTAGCTTTGTTTATTTTAAAGTTTTTTAGGAGTGAATGTATACCTATCCCATCTACAGCTATGTTACCTATTTCTTCCATTTTATTTAAATTTATTGAAATTTCCTTGTCGCATGAGGCAGAAAATGATGATGCAAAATATGTGTTAAGGATATTAGCTTTAGTCTCATTATCATTAGGTATAGGTTTTATTATTTGAGCCTTTTAGTCTGGATAAACCTGAAGGCTCCATTTTTTTTATTTGATAAAGGACCATAAGTTTTTATTGTTATCTTTAGTTATCACATTGTTTATATAATTATTTTGGAGGTTACGGCTAAGTTTTTGTGTCAGGTGTTTAATTTTTAAGTATTTTTTGTGTATCTTTTCTAAATTGGTAGCCTTAAATTTCTTAAATAAATTCTCCTTTAGTTTGCAATACTTTTTTAATTTAAAATTGAACCAGCATTTATTAATTCTATTTGAAGTTATTTTTGTTGGAACATTCTGATCCATATATTATTTATATAGTTTATTAAGTACATTGTTCAGTATTTGTGTTTTGATGATAGCTAAAATCCTAAATATCAATTTAAACTAAATTCACCAACTTGTATAATTATATAAATTAAATACTATGTTTCTTTTTTTTTCCTTTTTAATAAAAAACAACATGGCTGGTACTGATTAATTTTTTTTTCGAGTAATCGAGAAAAAATTCATTGATTAATCTCGATAAATTATATTTTTAAAACGTATTTATAGATCCCGTTAAGTCGTGATGCAATATTTAGCGAAATCAGTTTAGTGGCGGCATTTCCATGGCTCCCAAAGTTTGTGACAGCAAATTCGTACTGCTAAGTAAGAAAAAAGGATGAAAAACCTTTTTGTTTACGTATGCACGTCTAAATAAATAATAATAATACGAGGGAACAGTATGTATTAATAAATTGGAGGAAAAAGAAACATTAGAAATATTTTCTAAAATTTTAACCGATCTAATTAATTTTTATCGATTAATTTTAACGATTAATTAATCGTTAATTTCCACAGCCTTAAAAACATTTTGCTAAGAGTTTGTATAAACGTAAATAATGCTAAGATTGAAGAAGAAAGGCATGAAAGATGTGAATTTTTTTTTAAAATCTAAATTTTGCATTAAATATTTGAGACCAACTTTCATTCCAAAGCCCAGACATCAAGCCGTGGTAGAAGAGACAAGTTGAATAATTGTAACTTAGCCCGCGGCCAAAGGATCTTGTTTACATTGTAACTCGAGTTGTCCCCACGCGTCAGTTGGGCCTAGAGCCTAAAATTTGGAATAAATCATTTGTGTTCTGTATATGAGGTCATACCCATAGAAAGTAATGTACTTGTTATACTGGCCCATAAAAAGGATATGGCCAGAAATTATGCATGCGTTTTGTTGTTGCCCGAAAAGTAATATTTTGTTTTTGGACACAAGGATTATATTTTATGAAGAGAATGTTACAATCTTTTCTTTAGAATTTTATTATGTCCAAAATCCAGTTAAATCTCTATTTGTGGGATTTCGACGCATAAAACTTATTTCTTCCGCTGACACGGCTGATATAGCACAAAGTATTACACCACCTACCGCTTAAGGAACCACGCTGAGCAGAAGATAAAATGAGGGCCCGAATGGGAAAACCGCAGTAGATATAAAGTGCTAGCGTCGACGGGGTGGGGAGGGGATCTAATATTTATTTGAGGAAAATGTGCTTTAACAATTATTTTCATTGATGAAATGGGGAGACATTCTCAGGATTTGCCATAAATGTAACTTTGTCTTTTTATGGTCATGGTGTCGTTGGTTTTTGTACATGAATTGTGAAATCCATCATCCAACCCAAAACGGAATTTTAAAAAACAGGATTGGAAAATAAAAGGAAAACAAGGAGTGGCGGGATTAAAATCGCACAGTGGTTCTGTGAGGCATTCTTATCGGAGAACTGGGCTTTAATGTTGTTACGAGAGGATACGTGTGGGAACCGACAAAACTAGACACAACGCTTCGTGGTGGAAGGTGTTTAATCAAAACATCCGTGCCATTGTCTTGGGTTTTTGCTTTTATATTATATTTTTTACCAATAAAGTAATAAAGAGCATTCAACACAATAATTCGTGTATATAACAAATGCTCAAAAAGTAGAATATGGCATAAATTAAATTATCTTAACATGCAACACATAAAGATAAGCCCAGCATAATTTTTTTTCAAAAATTAATTTTAGAAAAATAATAACGTAAGAAAATTTAAAATTTAAACTTTTGAATATTTTTGGAGATCAACTCAACTTCTATTTAGTCGTCCTTTGCGCTAATCTTTTGAAGGATTTTAATTTTATTTAGAACATTGTAGCACGTCTCTTACATTATTTACGTACGGTATTCAGATTTTTACAACGGATTAGGAATACAAGCCTGTTTGAAATCTGTTCTCTTCATGCTACGGTGAATCTCACTAATGAAAATATTTTTTTTTAAAAATAATAATGTATGTACCCTGAACATTTCATTTTGTTCATGTTATTTGCAATGCACGTTGAAATAGGTTAGAAATAGCATTAATAGCCGAATAAAAATTACATTAAAATTAATTTGATTGATTAAAATTCCATTAAAATTTAAGAAAATATTTTTTTCTCCAATGTATTAATAATTTATATTTTAAAATTCGATTAAAATTTAAGAAAATATTTTTTTCTCCAATGTATTAATAATTTATATTTTTTGTTACTTACATGCTTTTCCCTCGTATTGTTATTATTTAGACGGACATACATAAACGAAAAGGTTTTTCTTTCTTATTTCTTGCCAGAGCAGTGGCGTCACTAGGGGGTGTGGTGGGGGCGGGCCGCCCCGGGTGACACCATCAAGGGGGTGACACCAGACTGTAAAATTCTATATGTTCCCGTTATTTGGCACTAGAAAACTTGGAGGAGTTCTATGGGTTAAGTCGTGAGGGGATGACACCTTGAGCTACCGCCCCGGGTGACAAAAAACCCTAGTGACGCCTCTGTGCCAGAGGCGTCACTAGAGTTGGTGTCACCCGGGCGGTAGCTCAAGGTGTCATCCCCTCACGACTTAACCCATAGAACTCCTCCGAGACTTCCAGTGCCAAATAGCGGGAACATACAGAATTTTCATTACGAATTTGCTGTGTTACGTCACAAAATTTGGAAGCCATGGAATTACCGCGGATTAACCGATTTCGTGAAACAATGAATTGCGACTTAACGGGATATTTTTATGCGTTATACAAATAAAATTAATCGATTAAACGATTAAATTTTACCCCGATTAATCGAACAAAAATTAATCCGCACCAGCCCTATTTTTTTATTATTACTAATTTTTATTTATTTATTTGTATTTTATTTTATAATTATTATTATTTTTTTGTTGATGTTGAAGCCTAAACTTAGGGATGAGCTTACAGTAATTTGACTTCCCGCAGTTGTTGGCCCAACACGGAAACGTTGCCAATGACAACACGGGAAGTGTTATAACGCACTATAAGAAGTTGTGTTCCAGGATAATGTCAATAAGGGTGGAATAAAGAGGTCAGCTGGCATTCAATTCATGCTGACTGCTGCTATATATATAAAAAAAAAAAAATCAATTGCTCTTAATCGGGGAAAGAATTTCGACCAACTATTATTGATTTTTTTGGGGCCATTTCTTTTAAACCGACACATCAACAATTTTAAGATGTGGACCAAAGTGCAAATGATAATGACTAATGGCGTGGTTCTGGTCATGGGATATTGAACTGTGTCTTGTTATTAAATGTCTAGTCACCTTATGATAAATACTCATTTATTTTAGACTTGGTATTAATTTAAATATGCTTTAAACATTAGTGGGTCTCAAACTGACCCTTTCGCACTATATATTTTTTTTTTCAGATTATAAAATATTATTTGTAAGAAAATTAACTCATCTCCAGAAGCGTCACTCAGGTCAGCGCTACCCAGTGAGGTAGCTCAAGGTGTCACCCTCTCAAGACTAACTCCCTAGGCCTTCTTTAAGTCTCCCAATGCTAAATGACGGGAACATACAGAGTTTTACCATGTGGTGTCACCTCACATGATGGTGTCACCCGGTGCGGTCTGCACCCTCTCTATTGACGCCTCTGCTATAATAGTAAATAATACTTAATACAAGTGTTATATGTGACTTAAATTATAAGTTATTAATTACTAAACATCTGAAGGTCTAATTACTTCTGAAAATGAGACTCATTAAAATTTAAGTATAACTTTTTTTTTCTTTAAGTGCGCGACAGAAACTAAGAATCTAAGAATGCAAAGTTAGGTGTTCCCAAACAACTTTAAAATTTAAAGGGCCCAATTTAAATATTAAATAGATTTAAATGATGGTACAAACTTGTTTTTAAAATGTGCAGACGTTCTTGACTTATTCTCGTCTTCAAGCAAAATAATTTGGAATCTCCTTTTAATTTTTCAACCTTTTAGATTATTTGTTAATTTATTTGTTAATTTATTTGTTAATTTATTTATTTGTTAATTTATTTGTTAATTTATTTATTTGTTAATTTATTTGTTAATTTATTTGTTAATTTATTTGTTAATTTATTTGCTCATTTATTTGTTAATTATTCACAAATCATTTAGCAACGAATGTCTTCGAAATTGCCCGTAACGTTTCTTAGCGGACCTACCGTATATACTAGTTCTAGAGCAACCCCTTTTTTTTTTTTTTAAATTTTTGGACAAAATCTTGGGGGAAAAGTTGGGGGGAGGCGGTCGGATTATGAGCGGGTCATATGTGATTTCTGCATGTAAATTGAATATCGGGGTAGTTATTGTAGATCATCAAGGTCATTTTCTACCTTCTTAATATGTGTCATTTGAGATGGCATCAAAGGTCCTGAGTTACTAAAACTCTTATATGTCCCGTTGGGGAATCTCTTGGCAAACTCCCACCCCTCCCCCGAGAGGCGTAGCTGACAAGGGCACCCCCAACACGGTGTCCTCTAAGAGGGGGCCGCCTGGGCAGGGTTAAGTTCGCTCGAGGCTCACCGTCCTGCCTCTCAAGGGGTTTCCTCCCTAAGGAGGATGTGGATTTGCCTATTTCGACCCACCGTAACAGCGCATGAAACGGGTCTATCTATCTAGGATTGTTGCAAGATTCGATTGCTCTATGAGAAGCTATATAATATTATGAAACAACTGCAATTTACCTTATCTAGTTATTTTTGTAAATGTTTAAATAAATTGTTTTATAAATTTTGTTTTCAACAATGAATTTTAAAGTGCACTCTTTCGCTAATGTTTACCAATTTATTTTTTAAATACTGATTAACCCTTGTGCCTAACAAAGAGCACAAAGACAAAGTTAGATAGTACAAAGTAAACTATCATAATGACAAATTTACCTTGTAATTTAAAAAAATGTGAGCCATTTTGTTTAAGCTGTCCTATTATTATTATTTATTTTTTTTTGGGGGGGGGGGGTCAGCTTGCGAGCGGGTTATACACTTTTAATACTTTTCTTCTCTAAAAGAGTGGGGGTCAGCTTGCGAGCGGGTTATACACTTTTAATACTTTTCTTCTCTAAAAGAGTGGGGGTCAGCTTGCGAGCGGGTTATACACTTTTAATANTAACAAAGAGCACAAAGACAAAGTTAGATAGTACAAAGTAAACTATCATAATGACAAATTTACCTTGTAATTTAAAAAAATGTGAGCCATTTTGTTTAAGCTGTCCTATTATTATTATTTATTTTTTTTTGGGGGGGGGGGGTCAGCTTGCGAGCGGGTTATACACTTTTAATACTTTTCTTCTCTAAAAGAGTGGGGGTCAGCTTGCGAGCGGGTTATACACTTTTAATACTTTTCTTCTCTAAAAGAGTGGGGGTCAGCTTGCGAGCGGGTTATACACTTTTAATACTTTTCTTCTCTAAAAGAGTGGGTGTCGACTGAAAGAAGGGACCATAGAACGAGTATGTACGGTAGCTGTCTATCCAATAATAAACTACAAGTCACCATGTACTCCCAGTTACCTGCCCATTGATTTGATTCTCATCTGCGTCATCCTTTGACCATTACCATCTTCCATCCTCCTACAACTAGAGCCAATTTTCTAACTGTGTAGTTTAGAAATTATCTTTTATTTCCCGTGCTTATCATCCACCCTCCCCCCAACACACACACACACTCTCTCGTTTCAATTTCTCGGAGCACTGTCATGACTTGATGTGCACAAAGAGCATTAATTAGTTGAACGAAAACGTCACGTGGGTCAACAATAAGATTACGCCTGACCAATCAACGTCATATGAAATTTTTGAAAGTTTTAATTTTAAATTTCATGTAACTCAGTAACTTATAACATTAATTTACCCTCCCAAGAGAGTAAGAAGGATTATGACTCTGAGAACCGCCGTGTAACTGGTGTAAGTGTTTGTTTCTAAAATAAATACACTTCGTCATGTCGATATATCTACTTTCTAGGGCCTGGTCTCATAACGGTCGTGTTCATAGGTTGACATTATAATATTTGAATGACGCCATAAATCTTGGCACGTCTCGTACCAGCTGGAGAATACAATGTTGGGGTGGGGGGGTGGGGGTGGTCAACGCACTGACATGCAGTGCGGATTGAGACGTGATCACGCCCTAAGCTGTTTGAGATAGGGCGCCCTCTGTGAGTCCGGATATTCTATGTCAGTGCCACATGTGCCTCTTGTTAGCTAATTGGGGTGGGAGGGGGGTCTTAAGCAGAGGCGTCACTAGGGTTGGTGTCACCCGGGGCGGTAGCTCATGGTGTCACCCGGGGCGGTAGCTCATGGTGTCACCCCCTCATGATTTAATCTATAGAACTCCTCCGTGTTTTCCAGTGCCAAATAACGGGAATATATAGAATTTTATGGTTTGGTGTCACCCCCCCTGATGGTGTCACCCGGGGCGGCCCGCCCCCTCCGCACCCCCCTAGCGACGCCACTGGTCTTAAGCTATAGCTTGTGTAGTTTATACGTACATGCGTCACTTCTCACGTGTATTTCTTCTCTCATACCTTAAAACTACATTTTTTGTTCTTGTTAACTGTAGACATTATTACTATCTTACTTAAAAATACAAATTTGGAGTAGTCATTAATGGATGGGGTGGGTGGGCGTAAGGAGAGGGAGTGGTAGTTCCCTGTACTAAGGAATACAAACCCAACTAC
Source organism: Radix auricularia (assembly GCA_002072015.1). Lineage (NCBI taxonomy): Eukaryota > Metazoa > Mollusca > Gastropoda > Lymnaeidae > Radix > Radix auricularia. Next base: position 359,665 of record MUZC01004345.1, on the reverse strand, counting down.
GTCATTAGTCAAAGAATGAGATTGGGAACTTTTTTGATAATGTTGATGTATTCTAGTTCTAGTGTGTAATATGGAGATTTTATATATAGTTTTACACAACACAATGAGCTTTTAGAGAGTCATTTTCTAAAAATAGAGAACATCGTCATTTCTCTTGATTCTTTCCAGGCCTCGGTCCGAACGGACGTACTCATTACCTGGAGATAACGTTCTAACATCAGTTACCAAATAAAACATTTTTTGTGTGCTAAAACCTAACACTAGCACATTTGTTAGCACTTTTGTTTCATCTATAACAAACCTTTAAATTTCACATTATAAGGGTGTCCCGACACCTGTGTCTCAGGTAATATATGTGGTTATAGAGGTGTTACCATAAATATTTCCCTGGTGATATAAGTGGTTATAAAGGTGTTCCCTTACATGTGTCCCTGGTAATATAAGTGGTTATAAAGGTGTTCCCTTACATGTGTCCCATGTGATATAAGTGGTTATAAAGGTGTTACCATACATGTGTCCCTGGTAATATAAGTGGTAATGAAGGTGTTCCCTTACATGTGTCCCTGGTGATATATATGGTTAGAAAGGTGTTACTATACATGTGTCCCATGTGATATAAGTGGTTAAAAAGGTGTTCCCTTACATGTGTCCCTGGTAATATAAGTGGTAATGAAGGTGTTACCAAACATGTGCCCGTGGTGATATAAGTGGTTATAAAGGTGTTACCATACATGTGTCCCAGGTGATATAAGTGTTTATAAAGGTGTTCCCTTACATGTGTCCCATGTGATATAAGTGGTTATAAAGGTGTTCCCTTACATGTGTCCCATGTGATATAAGTGGTTAAAAAGGTGCTCCCTTACATGTGTCCCATGTGATATAAGTGGTTAAAAAGGTGCTACTCTACATGTGTCCGTGGTGATATAAGTGGTTATAAAGGTGTTACCATACATGTGTCCCTGGTGATATAAGTGGTTATAAAGGTGTTACCAAACATGTGCCCGTAGTGATATAAGTTGTTATAAAGGTGTTACCATACATGTGTCCGTGGTGATATAAGTGGTTATAAAGGTGTTCCTTTACCTATGTGATATGTGTGTTTAACAAGGTGTTCGAGCACCCGTTCATCCAATATGATGGTCTTGGTGTGATGGTGTTGGTGTGATGGTGCTGGTATGATGGTATTGGTGTGATGGTGATGGTGTGATGGCGTTGGTGTGATGGCGTTGGTGTGATGGTGTTGGTGTGATGGTGTTGGTGTTAGTGTGTTGGTGTTGGTGTTAGTGTGATGGTGTTGGTGTGATGGTGCTGGTGTGATGGTGCTGGTGTGATGGTGATGGTCTTGGTGTTGGTGTGATGGTGCTGGTGTGATGGTGTTGGTGTGATGGTGCTGGTGTTGGTGTTAGTGTGATGGTGTTGGTGTTAGTGTGATGGTGTTGGTGTTAGTGTGATGGTGTTGGTGTGATGGTTTGATTTTGTTGGTGTGATGGTGTTGGTGTTAGTGTGATGGTGTTGGTGTTAGTGTTATGGTGTTGGTGTTAGTGTGATGGTGTTGGTGTGATGGTGTTGGTGTGATGGTTTGATTTTGTTGGTGTGATGGTGTTGGTGTTAGTGTGATGGTGTTGGTGTTAGTGTGATGGTGTTGGTGTTAGTGTGATGGTGTTGGTGTGATGGTGTTGGTGTGATGGTGTTGGTGTTAGTGTGATGGTGTTGGTGTTGGTGTGATGGTGTTGGTGTTGGTGTGATGGTGTTGGTGTGATGGTGTTGGTGTGATGGTTTGATTTTGTTGGTGTGATGGTGTTGGTGTGATGGTGATGGTGTTGGTGTTAGTGTGATGGTGTTGGTGTTAGTGTGATGGTGTTGGTGTGATGGTGCTGGTGTGATGGTTTGATTTTGTTGGTGTGATGGTGTTGTAGTGATTGTGATGGTGTTGGTGTGGTGGTGGAGGTGTTGGTGTGATGGTGTTGGTGTGCTGGTGTGATTGTGTGTGGCGTTGGTCTGATGGTGTTGGTGTGAGGGTGTTGGTGTAATGGTGTTGGTGTGATCGTGTTGGTGTGATGGTGTTGGTGTGATGGTGATGGTGCTGGTGTGGTGGCGTTGGTCTGATGGTGTTGGTGTGATGGTGTTGGTGTGATGGTGCTGGTGTGATTGTGTGTGGCGTTGGTCTGATGGTGTTGGTGTGATGGTGATAGTGCTGGTGTGATGGTGTTGGTGTGATGGTGATGGTGTGATGGTGATGGTGTTGGTGTGATGGTGTTGGTGTGATGGTGTTGGTGTGCTGGTGTGATTGTGTGTGGCGTTGGTCTGATGGTGTTGGTGTGAGGGTGTTGGTGTAATGGTGTTGGTGTGATCGTGTTGGTGTGATGGTGTTGGTGTGATGGTGTTGATTTGATTGTGTTAGTGTGATGGTGATGGTGCTGGTGTGATGGTGTTGGTGTGATGTTGATGGTGCTGGTGTGGTGGCGTTGGTCTGATGGTGTTGGTGTGATGGTGTTGGTGTGATGGTGCTGGTGTGATTGTGTGTGGCGTTGGTCTGATGGTGTTGGTGTGATGGTGTTGATTTGATGGTGTTAGTGTGATGGTGTTGGTGTGATGGTGCTGGTGTGATGGTGATGGTGTGATGGTGTTGGTGTGATGGTGATGGTGATGGTGCTGGTGTGATGGTGTTGGTGTGATGGTGTTGGTGTGATGGTGTTGATTTGATGATGTTAGTGTGATGGTGTTGGTGTGATGGTGCTGGTGTGATGGTGATGGTGTGATGGTGTTGGTGTGATGGTGATGGTGTGATGGTGCTGGTGTGATGGTGTTGATTTGATGGTGTTAGTGTGATGGTGATGGTGTGATGGTGTTGGTGTGATGGTGCTGGTGTGATTGTGTGTGGCGTTGGTCTGATGGTGTTGGTGTAATGGTGTTGGTGTGATGGTGTTGGTGTAATGGTGTTGGTGTCAGGGTGTTGGTGTAATGGTGTTGGTGTGAGGGTGTTGGTGTAATGGTGTTGGTGTGAGGGTGTTGGTGTAATGGTGTTGGTGTGAGGGTGTTGGTGTAATGGTGTTGGTGTGATCGTGTTGGTGTGATGATGTTGGTGTGATGGTGTTGATTTGATGGTGTTAGTGTGATGGTGCTGGTGTGATGGTGCTGGTGTGATTGTGTTGGTGTGATGGTGATGGTGATGGTGCTGGTGTGGTGCTGTTGGTGTGATGGTGATGGTGTGATGGCGTTGGTCTGATGGTGTTGGTGTGATGGTGTTGGTGTGATGGTGATGGTGTTGGTGTGAGGGTGTTGGTGTGATGGTGCTGGTGTGATGGCGTTGGTCTGATGGTGTTGGTGTGAGGGTGTTGGTGTGATGGTTTGATTTTTTTGGTGTGATGGTGCTGGTGTGATGGTGTTGGTGAGATGTTAACAAAGGAAATCTAAATACATGTGCTTAATAATCGTGAACTGCGTTTATAAAGTGAGTTCTTACAAGGTACAGGAAATGGTTTGAAACATCAAGGAGATGAGGTGCAGTAACAACACAACTCTGATGGTGCAGTAACAACGCAACTCTGATGGTGCAGTAACAACACAACTCTGATGGTGCAGTAACAACACAACTCTGATGGCGCAGTAACAACACAACTCTGATGGTGCAGTAACAACGCAACTCTGATGGTGCAGTAACAACGCAACTCTGATGGTGCAGTAACAACACAACTCTAATGGTGCAGTAACAACACAACTCTGATGGTGCAGTAACAACACAACTCTGATGGTGCAGTAACAACACAACTCTGATGGTGCAGTAACAAC
>MUZC01004345.1:313908-346390 GCA_002072015.1 Radix auricularia | reverse complement strand
CCCCCCCCCCCCCCGAAAAATATCCTAAGATATTGTTTATTGGAAAGTACTAATAAGGACACAATGCATTTTTATGTGAGAAATGTAAAGAAATGCTTCGTTTCTTGAATAAAATTGAAGTTTATTTTTTTTCTTCTTGCACAAAAGGCCATCAAAAATGACGTCACGCGATTTGGGCCGATTTTTAACCCTCCTCCCCCCATTGTCATACGTCGTCAAAAAATTTAGATCCCCTCCAATATGACGTCATTAAGCTTTGCTCACATCAAACCCATAAAATCCGTATTTTGTATTTGAAAATTGTCACTTTCAAAATCATTTTTTTTTTTGTTATTTAAGCATGTTTTTAGGGTAGACAGCTATCTAATTTGATAGCAAGTTTGAAGCCATTTAAAACATCTTTAAATAAATTGTAAGCAATCAAATATTAAAGTAAAGTGAAAAAGTTCTTTGAATTTGTGGGTTTTGATATGACGTCACATTTTTAACCACCCCCTCCCCAGCGTTACACATCGTCACAAATGTGTGACCCCTCGGTCCCCCTAGGTGCGTGACATCATTTATGGACATTCGTCAATCTTTCATGTATTAATGTTTTCAGCTATATCAGGCTAAATAGCCAAAGTAGCTGTAGATTAGATGATCTTGATCTTGGTGTATTCGTCAATCACCCTCAATCACCCAGTCAACGTCTTTAGTATCACCCTCAATCACCCTATCCACATCTCTAGTATCACCCTCAATCACCCAGACCCAGTCCACATCTCTAGTATCACCCTCAATCACCCAGTCCACATCTCTAGTATCACCCTCAATCACCCTATCCACATCTCTAGTATCACCCAGTCCACATCTCTAGTATCACCCTCAATCACCCTATCCACATCTCTACAATCACCCTCAATCACCCAGACCCACTCCACATCTCTAGTATCACCCTCAATCACCCAGTCCAAATCTCTAGTATCACCCTAAATCACACAATCCACAAATTATGCGAGGTCTGTTGGAAGAATGTTGACCACTTCCTTCTAATGTCGAGATCCATGGAGAAAACAAAGTATCCATTACTCCACTGTAAATAAAAATATCCGTCCAGGATGTACCACTACATCTAAACCTCCCATTCCACTGAGTAAATGCCAAGTAACAGATGCCAAGTATTATATTAAAGTTACCTACGCCAAGTAACTCATACCAACTAAACTGAAACGAGAAACAGATTAGATTCCAGGTAAAAATAAACTTCCTTCATATTTGAAAAGAGAGATAGCAAGTCCATTATAGGAAACACGACAAGTCCCTTATAATGGCTAGAATCCTACCTACTATTTGATGAATGGTAATCGTCTCCCCCCCCCCCACACACACACAAACACAAACACCAGGGGCGTGTTAATAAGAAATAAAAACAAACCACTGAGCCACATTTCATTTCATATGCAAGGGGCGGCATCGTTGTCAAGTTGTTTTTTTCGTAGACGAGTGTAGCAGAATTCTTGTCACGCCCCCGGGTGTCATAGTGACACCACTGTCACCGAAATACATATTTTATAAAGGTGGATATTTTTATACTGCATTTAAACATCTTATCAACATGATGGATGCATATCTTAACATATTTTCTCATGTTTCAGATTGTAAACCATTGTGACTATGCTATCAGTAATGGCGGCAATAACATTAGTTCATAAAACTTTTATTAGCAAGCATCATTCGAGCTGAAACAGGATTATAAATCTATTTACACTTGCCCCCCCCCCCCAATACCTTGTGAGAGGGAAATGGTCACAACATAAAGTCTTTGGGGAATTAGGGTCATGCAATGGAGGGAAGAAAAATTCGAAGGGAAAAAAACATTTAAAGTTAAGTGAATTGAATACAAATACAAGTAGGGAAAATCCGACACACACACACAAATATATTTGTATATTTTGTTTTAGAGATTGTACATTGTAAAAAAAAATTAAGTATTTATGCGTGGACTTTACAAAATTATAAAAAGTATATTTTTTACGTGAAAATATTCATTACAAAAAGCGGATATTTCAAAGTTTGGAGAACTCGACCAACAGCCATATCGAGGCAATCGTTACGTCATCTGCAATGTTAGCAAAAGATTATTGCCGCAATGAAATCCCACCTTGTAAATTTACTGTGTGAAATATATGGGACGAATTTAAATTTAGAGGGAAAAAAAACTGTTTAAACTAAAATCCTATACACGCGCCAAGAAGTGAGATAAAATCATGCATCAATCACAACACGTTCACTGTGGACGAAGATTCTAATCTATGCTCTTTTGCTTTCTGTAATTTATAGTTTTTCAGTCGATAATTATATACTGTATTCGTGTTCATACATGTGAGGAAACTACGAATTTTTAATCCAAGTACTGAGCCTGTGATTTAATGAAATAATGTGTACAAGAAATAATAAGGATGTAGGCCTACCGGATTTCGGCTCCGGCTCCTGCTGATCCGGACTCCGGCAATTTTTACCAATCCGGCTTCGGTCGGATTTCAAACATTTGAATCCGCTACAGCCCTACTAAATAATAACATATTATATTTAATGACTAAAGATCATGGATAGTCACGGTTAACAAGCTAACACTAAAATTAACATGGTCTAAAATAAACTTTTTAACAAAACAACAACTATTTCTTTCCTTTTTCTCACTCCCTGCCCATGTATTTCCCCTCCTATCCTTACCCCACCCCTAATGACAGTTGCCGCCATTTTCTAAGTTCAACTGTCGGTTGTACCCAGGTCAAAGCACGTCAAGACTTTTTGTACAAACCAGGTCATCCGTGACCTGGTCGCAGTCTACTTCTACTCTCTTCTGTAGGCGGCAAATATTTGATAGTCAGACATACTTGAACTGAAGCGGTTCCTAAAATGTGTTCTTTTAGCCACTTTTTTTGCCTTATATGAGCTAAATAAAAACTGATTCCTCACTAATTTTAAAAATTTCCGTGAAGGTAACAGCATCAAACCTTGGGAAGTTGTTGAGTACACACACTCCCTCAATGTTAAAAGGCTAAAATAAATTTAATGTATCACTAAAAAAATGGATTTGAAAGTTCCTGAATCCATTAACCGTCTACAATGGTGGAAACTTAATGAACACCGATATCCGATAATGTCATTCCTTGCCAAGACAGTTTTGTGAACGATTGTTCAGATCGGCTCGTTACATGTCAATTAGACTCGCTCATCACTTGAACCAAATAAAGTCAACACACTTGTCTTTTTGCGTAGGGTTAAAAGATGACATATAAAGAAGACATTCCAGTGTTTTTTTAGATTTTCAACAATAACGTTTAATAAGTGTTACTTATGACAACATAATTTTTTGGGGATATATATATATATATATATACTTATTCCAACAATTTTATTTTAAGGTTTGACAACTAATTGTAAGATCTTGATTGATAACCCCAAATTGAGATTGCCCGCAAATTATTGATTCAACTATCAAAATCGCCTTTATTTTTTATAAACAACTAAATACTTCATACAATCTAAATGCTTTTAACGATTTTCGTTTTAAAAGCCGGGAAATAACAATCAGATCAAATATTTGTTTGTTTTTGTTTTGTTTGTTTGTTTTTGTGTGTGTTTTTTTTTTTTTTTTTGGTCTGTTTTTTTTGTTTTTTTTGTTTTTGTTTACTCAGATAACAACAATCAAGGAAATGAAAGAGAACCGCACAAGTTATTTCAAGATTAAATCAACGTAGCCATTACGTATTAACCCTAAGCACCTTTTTAAATAAGTGATGTTTGCTTTTCATTGTGCGTGATACACTATTAGAAGTTCTTAATGAAAATCATCTGAATGTTTAAAATTCATTTTAAATTATCATATTTAATGTTCATAATTGACTCTGTGTTTCAAGCCAAGTTTATATGAGAAACTGAGAGCACAAATCAGTGAAATGGACTTGACAATAAAATTATGGTTGAGTTATAAAATGTTAATAAGGTGTAGGTGGAGACTTCGATTTATCGGAAGGAATAATTGTTTTAACTGATGATGAATTATGGATGAGGAAATTGATCGGTTCACTACCACTCAGCGTTGGGTTGAATAAATCATGCCTTAGGCAAGTCTAGCGTACACCGTAAGGCCTTATTAGATGGAGATGATAACGTTTTGATTGTGTGGCTTAGAGAGTATATTATTCCTTTTAAAAACATTATCACGATCCTTTCGCCTTTACTATAAAAATGATATTACTCCATTACATTTTTTACACTATAGACTATATGAAAATACACAAAATGTCTAACAATGATTTTAGGAAATGAAAGTCTGCAAGGTAAAAGTTCAAGGCTGTTCAAGAATAGAATAATCACTGTCTATTGACGACACTTGCAAGCTACCTTTCCGCACAGACTTTCTAGTGATCTCTAAGTGAGGGCACGATTTTTTTCAACATTAGAAACAAATAGTGTGTGCAGGTACGTGTGTTTGTGGGTGTGTGTTAGCCTATGTGTAAATTTTTTTATCTGGTATACGTAACGTAATGCATTTTTAAAAAATTGTTGAAATATTAAATCAGCTGTTTTCATAGAATTCATTAGATAAAAGCTACAATTGAGAAAGCCACACACTATCAACTTTTAAAACTCTTTTTAAAAAAAATGCAAGACTAGACTTACATTATCGCAAAGCGTAAGATGTAATAATCTTCTGTATAGTCGATGCATCTGTAATAGATAGATAAGATAAGATAAGATAAGACCAAAAAATTGTTGTGTCTGACTTTTAAGGTAGCTCAAATGAACATCTCAAACCTACCAGGAGGTTACAGAAGATTGCAATCAGAAAAATCTAAATTGTAAGACTACGACTTTTTTTCAAGCTTAACAACATTTATGATTTAAACTTAAATTTTATTGTAGCATTTTTTTCAAACTAAAATTTTTCCCAATTGTGTGCTATAGCTTTGTTGACAGGGCCAGGGTCAACACCAGCACTACATGACCCTAGGTTTACAGTAGCTATATTAATATTGGCATGAAACAAAGTTCCGGTCTGTCAACAAGATTTAATCAATAAATTTCATTGACATTGCTTTGAATATTCATTACGCGATAAGCGTTATATTGGGAGGGGGGGCAGTAATTTTTAAATGGGGATATGATAATGATAGACTGATAGACAGATTGACAGATAGACAGACTAAGTTGATACAATACTGTATTGTTACAGCTCTCCACTTTCATTTTGGAAAATAAAAAAAAAGTGTCTGTGGGGTGGTGCCTGTGTGGGGAGGGGGGAAGGCTCCATTTTTACCAGAGGGATACAACCAGACATCTCAGTTGGTGACAATTATTTCAAGTGAACGTTTGGTTGACTCTATTTGTCAGTAAATTATCCGTTATTTAAACACACACACAAGAATTACGCTTTAAATTGAAAGCAGACGCATTTTTTTCAATTCTATTCTTGCGATTCCTTTAACTTAAATGAAATTTTAATTTTCCCCAGGGGCAGTAACCAATTTTTAAAAATCTATTTCAGACAATAATTCTGTAATGGAGACTAAAGCGTCCGCCCAACGTTATTATAAGAACGCTCTGATTATGTTGGCCTACTGGCTAGTGAAGCAGCGTTCACGGGCAACAATTGAGAGGATTGCGTGGCACAATGCCCAGCCGCCTTTATTTCTCAACCACAGGAATGTGTCCCGGCCTTCACAGGAACTCGAACCCGCAAATTTCGGTACGCCAGCCGAACGTGCTTGCTGCTCGACCATCACTAAGTGTCATTTAAGGTAACGCCATTAACTAATCAACGAATGTTAATAGTCAAATTCTTAATTAAGTATCGATACATACCACTCCCTTGGCTTTACACATACAAGAAATTCAATATTAAATGGCTACGCCCATGAAAATAATACGCTTGTTACATTTTACTTCTTTTCGGCGGCGTAAACCAATGAAAGTAACATGGGGAATTAGAGTTACCTTATTCTATAAACAAGCCAAATTTAGATTTGATGCGCTGAATGGTGAACGATTGGGACATACAACCACTGAGAGAAGCGAAACATGCAGCAGAAGAAATGTCAAAATCTGTAACTACTATTGTATCACCAGTCAGAAATGACGGAAGTTTTCAAAATAAATATATTTCAGCTTAAATCTAGTAATTTTGAAAAATACATATCAGAATAAAAAGTAATGTAATACAGAGCTTTCATTTATTATTTTTATTTTTATTTTATTAATTTATTTCCAAATTTAACAATTGTATGCGGACGTTCGAAAAGAGCTAATTCAGGGCCAAGTTAAGTGGGGATTAGATAAACAACATTGGCTCGCACAATCGGTAACAAAGATGTGCGGCGTATTTCAATGTCAAGGTCATTCCTAGTTAATAGTAGTTATCAGCGTTGTGTTCTCTTACTTGAACAGTTCATAGAACTAAAAAAAAAAAATGTTTAAATGATTTTTTTTTTATGTTCCTGGGGGAAAAAAGTGTATTAAAATACTTTATAGTTCGTCGGGACCGTGTTTTATTTCCGTTTGGCACTAAATAAAGCCTTTTTTCTTTTTAAGTGTGTTCATGTTAAGATGTATTTCACAGTATATTTTTGAAACCAAAAGTTTTAATTTGATAAATTATTCGCTAGCCGAAATTCGAACACAGAAGAGCCGCAGTTCAAACACTGATGGTAAAGATATTGCAGTAACATTTTCACGGGTACCCGAGCACCATTTTACTACCCGGGTAATTGCTCGGCAACGGGTACCCCCGGGTACCGGGTACCCGTTGACAGGCCTAATCATTAGTAGCGTGACGAACGTACGAACATGCATAGCAAAGTAAGTATATTGATTGGATATGTGTGTATTTTTATGACACATATGGCTCTTAACAGTAGTACAAAAAACGAATGAAACATTTTATGACCTATGTCATTTTGTATAAGACAAAGAGAAATAAATCTGTCACATGTCATAGCGTTGTCCCTCCCTGATAAGTTGATGACATAGTTAAGTTACAAATCGGGAAAAAATAATCTTGTTCACAAAGTTTGTTGTAACTAGCCCTGGGGAAACCAGAAAAGCCAACGCTTTATCGTCTTTTTAAATTCTAATAAGAGTGCAGGACTAGACATAAACCATAGATAAACGTAGGACGCAATAATCTTCTGTATAGAAGGAGCGTCTGTAACAGATAAGAAGTTAAGAAAGGCATCGTTAAAGCATGCATCTCATTGTATGTTTCCTGGTGTAAACTAGCTATAACGTTAAAGGGGGACACTGCAGCGTCGATGAATAAATTTAGTTTTTTTTGGTTTTGTTTTTTGTTTTTTTTTTAAAACAACTGAAACTTCACCTTTACTGGACTGATAAATTGGATAAACGTTTTTTTTTCAATATTGTCCATATGAAAGCGCTCGCTATTTTTATGTATGTTAAGTTATTTTATTTTGTTGGGTTTTTTTTTCTCCAGCAGACTTAGGTTGTTAGATATTTGTTCTCTTTCACGGGGTACATTTCTACTAACACTGGGTACTAACACGGGGTACATTTCTACTAACACTGGGTACATTTCTACTAACACTGGGTACTAACACGGGGTACATTTCTACTAACACTGGGTACATTTCTACTAACACGGGGTACATTTCTACTAACACTGGGTACTAACACGGGGTACATTTCTACTAACACTGGGTACATTTCTACTAACACTGGGTACTAACACGGGGTACATTTCTACTAACACTGGTTTCGCCCTAACCAATCGATTCATTTAATTCTAAGCAAAGCTCACAAGGTGAGGTTCACTGAACTAAATCGAACACGCGAGCCGGGCTTGGTTACTATGCCAAAACAGAGACGAGAGAAATGGATTCAATAGAGTGTATGTCAATGGCCTGAATAGGACACATATACCACTCACCGAACTTTGACCTTTTCTTATTGATCTTCAACCAAGAAGCGCTAAAATTGGAGAGCGCGAAAAAATCGGTCGTTCTCAAAGTGGAGCGATATCTCGAGAGGGTGGCGGGGGGGGGGCTATTACAAACCTCATACGAAATATGTTTTGTGCTTAAACCTACAGTGTAGGGAGTGGGGAGGGGGGCGTCTTAACGATTACATGGCGAACCTGGGGAATGTTAAATGTAAACAGACTGATTTCGTCATGGTTTCAAAGTACCAGAGGGTCATTCAGCCTGCTCTGAAGGCACGTCACGTGACTTCACAACGTTAAGCAGACGTAAAAACCTCTGACATGCTTGGAACACTTATTGTTTAATAAGGTAATTTAGCAATACTACTAGCGCATAGTTGATGAAAAGACAGTTGCGTTTTGAGGCCCATTTAATGACCACTGACTAAATGCTAGAAGTGCTGCCTTTTCCAGAATAAAAGACTTTTGAAGATCTGTCAAAAGTTTAGACTTGCCGTGGGGGTAGTGAATTGGTGTTTCATCTCACATCAAACAGAGACATTAGCTTAGAGGTAATCTGAGATAGAAAAAAGATCAGAGGCAATGTTAAACATCCAATGAATGGAAATGACTAGAAGTTTTAAACCAAACAAAACACCAGAACCTAACCTAAATTACTAGCCTACCATTTACAACCTATCATTTGTAACCCCGTAATACTAATTACTAATATACCATTTAAACAAACATTTTAATTAAACATATAACCTTACAATTATAGTTTAACAATATTCTTTAGACTTGGCCGGGGCTATTTCTTCTTTTACAGACGCTCCTTCTTGTAACTTATTTGTCTGTTGGGCCACTTTCACACTTGTAGGCGTGTATTACTGGCACATTCCGGCTCATATTAAAACACATAAGAACTTTATAACATAATAAACTTTAATCCAATACTAGAACTTATTTAAAGATAATCAGGGAAATGGGTTGAGCATCCAGCTCGCCTTTCCTCACACTTTCAACTCTTATTGCATTCTGGGATTCATACATCACGTGATCTCTCTCTCTACCAATCATATATCAAATACTATCATGTGACACTTCTATACAAACGATTATTGTGTCCTACCCTTATCCATGGTTTTTGTAAGAGTTGTAAAAGTTGCTCGTTTGTTGGTTATCCTGGTTTTTTTAAGCAACCCATTCCAAACCCGAATTCCAGACGTGAAGAACGAGAATTAATGTGCTTATTCTTGCATACGGAATAAGAAAGCTGTTTTTATCCTATCTGAGGTTTGTATAAGAATATCTTCGTGTTGTATTTCAAAGTTGGAATTAATTGCTTTGTGCATTACTACTAGTTTGCTCTTTTCTTTTCTATCCTCTGGTGTAGCGGTTCCCAACCTGTGGGTCGCAAAGTTCCTTTAAGCTGCGCTGCTGCGCAGATATTTGACCGACGCCGCACAGCAGTTAGAGTCACGCGCAGTTTAGAAATGCACAAAAATAGACGTTCTGGAACTTAAAGGATAAATAAAACGTACAAATACGTCCACAATGAGGCCAATTACTCCATGCTCTTATAAGGTTAAAATAGCAACGTTACAAAGTAACAGCATTACAAAGTGGCTTTTATTGTTAGAAGTTAGTGTAGTTAACTTTCTCTGAGGAATCTAATTTATTTTCCCCTCATCTTTCAACTTTTAAAAGTGAGATGCAAGAGTTCTGAATGTCTGGACTGACTTAATCCTGAATGCCTGGACTGACATGACTTGGTCCTGAATGCCTGGACTGACATGACTTGGTCCTGAATACCTGGACTGACATGACTTGGTTCTGAATGCCTGGACTGACATGACTTGGTCCTGAATGCCTGGACTAATATGCCCAATCTCAGGTACACTGACTTGGTCGATGGCACGGTTCCCTGGTTTACGTAAACATTATGCTAATAGCGAGACAAAAGGAGACTGGGACGTTTGATTTAGGCGCCTGACTTTATTCAGTGGATACTCGTGACCTCAACGAATTGAAGGAGCAAGGGAGACCCCACAGGTGACAGGTCTTAACATTCCTTTGTTTCGGTTCTAATGTACGGAGTTCGTCGGGAAACATCTTTTTGTGTTAACTCATTGACTGACTATGAATCCAATGAATTGATCAACGCTGTCACGTGTTGCTGTAGATCAAAGCTGTCACGTGTTGCTGTAGATGAAAGCTGTCACGTGGTGCTGTAGATCAAAGCTGTCACGTGGTGCTGTAGATCAAAGCTGTCATGTATTGCTGTAGATCAAAGCTGTCATGTGTTGCTGTAGATCAAAGCTGTCATGTGTTGCTGCAGATCAGGAGTCCAAACATTTATTGTTAACTAAATAACTTATCATTCAAAGCTCAACTTATTGGCAGACAAATCAAAAATTTGTTTAATTAATGAGATGAACATAATTTCATTAATCCTACATGTGGAAGAAGATCAGCAGTCCCGAGCCTGCGCTCTTCATGGGGCTTCCCGGAAAACCCCCTCAGCCCTCTGGCCCCCTAAGGGACGTAAAGACTGAGAAGCCCCCCGCAGCGGTCGCTGCTACAAGCGGCCGCCTGGGCGTCCAGGACACTAGGTCGAAAACGCCTCCCACTAAAGTGTGCCTCCCGAGGGAGGTGTGGAATTTCCTACTGTGACTCGCTATCAACATAGTATCACTTTGGCGCCACCACGGCAAAGCTTACGAGTCTCTATGGTTTAGATCGCCGCAAGGCGTGGGATCATCACTGACCTGGCTAGGGTTTTCATTAATAAACAAAACAAACAATTTTAATCTAAAGAAATATTTTAGAATATAGAAATAATTATAAAAAAGACTAATGAGAATATTCAATAAAAATTTTAATTGAAAGTGTGTAAATCATTTTTTTTAAATCAATCATTAAAGACATTTTTTTAGCATTTTATTTAATGTACAAAAAAGAAACAAAGTCACTGATGTATTTTTAGCCAATAAAATAAAAATAATTAAATACATTTTTTTCTATTTTCTATAAAATACGTATATATATATATTGCCTGGGTTTTTGGAAATCATGAAAACCAAAGCAGAAATCTTAAAAATATTGACTTCCATTGTCATTGTGGTAAGTTCTGATTTATTGTGCATGCTTATTGGCCAACATTATCTGCATTTAATTGTTTGTCTGAAAGAAGCAATTAAAATTAAAGTGGCAAACTTAAGTTCAGAAAAAAATAAAAAATATATTTTCAAAATGACAGCAAGCAATACAAAACATTTTTTTTCATATGAAATATAGAATGTTGGATTGTAATTGTCAGAAATATTTTTAAAAAAAAAAGTTTATTTACAAATAATAATTTATTCGTTAAGTATGAATAAGGAATCATTCTGAAATGGATTTCTTTTAAACGGTAAAGTTAACGTATGACTTTTATTTTGCTTTGATGTCTTTTATGGCAAATAAAATTCTTTAATGATATAAATAATTCTTTAGGTAAGCAGAGAAATTTTACAACAAACTAGGCAAAAAATATGAGAAAAGCATAATTAAATAAGCTCCTCTAATATTTAAAAATGTATATATAACAAAGGCATAGTTTAGGAATGTTAACTGCCATTATACTTAACTTATACATACTTGAAGGCCCCTCAAAACAACAGTCTTAAATAGACATGACAAAATGTCAAAGTTATTGACTTAATAATTATGTTTATAAAAAAAGCATACATTTTTTAGTAAAGTGTTTAAACTACATCACAGCAAGTAAATTAGTCAAACGTGAAGTATTACTGGACGATGGTTTCAATAAGAAACTAATGGACTGAAAAACCGTACTACCTGCAATACAAAAGTTATGTGACTAAATGTAGAACTCAAAGTTGTGTTTGTAAATAACGGTTAAAGTTTTGATAATCCTCAATTGTCATATGTTACTAATAAGCTAGTATTACCAGATTAATCCTGTATAGAACAGAACTTAAATAGCTAATTTGCAAAAGAGTTAACTATTTCTTTTTTAATGAAGGCATATAAATTGTGTGTTTATTTAATACAATTTTCCTTTTATCTTATCTATATTATCAATTTATATCTTATCAATATAATTTACAACTTCTAGGTGCATCTACAAATAAAGCTTTCATTGACTAGGTTATTAATAAAAGTAAATGTATTGTTTTTAATAATTTTATTTTAAAAAATATATAAATTGGAGATCTCCAATCTGGACTAAGACATCAAATGGAATAATTATTGGAATGTCATGTTAAATAATTCATTTTTAAAATCACAAATGCTTGAGGACCTGGAATGTTTAAACATGTAGTTCATCTCCTTACCTTATTTGACTTCCTGGTTTTTATTTATTTCACGCTTCAAATAATAATAAAACTTATTGTTTAGGTTTTTTGGAAATAAAACCAAAGCATCAACTTTGATTAACTGTAAGTCATATTATTTTAGTAAATAAAAGTTAGCAAAGCTTTTTTTTTTAACTTTCAGACGGTATACTGTAATGTTTTTCAGTAAACTTTTATTTTGAAGGCTATCACTCACTACTTATCCACTAAAGAAGTCTTTGTCAAAACAGAAGATATAAATGTATGTATCATCTTTGATTCTTATCAACAGGAGCAAAACTCAACAGTTAGTTTAATGAAATATGTAGAGCTAAACACGTTCTATCTTAAAAAAAAAAAAAATATTAAAAATTATTTGACTTTGCAACTATATAAAAAAAACCAAATATATTTTAATTGTTTAGTTATAAACCTTTTGCTTTTGAGTCATTTTGAACATAGCCCACACCATGAGCATGGGGTCCCATATTGTCATCAAAGATAAAGTCCCACACCACTTTGATCCATGAGCTATGATAGGGAACAGTGTCGTAGTATTCTGGTGCCAGACGCTTGAGCTCTGCCAGACGGGTGTAAGGAATGTAGGGAAAGTCATGATGCTCATTGTGATAGCCAACGTTGTAGAGGATAAAATTAAGGGGGCCATAGTAGGAGTGGGTGGCCTGGCCCACCGTGAAGAGATAGTGCTCAGAGATGAAGTGACCAGCCAGTGGATGGAGACCCAGGGCAAGCAGGGTTCCGGCCACCATGTAGACAACAGGTTTGATACCAAACAGTTGGAAGATGAGCAGATCGTAGGCGAACTGGACACACGTGTTGATGATCTCCCAACCTGTCAGAGGTTTGGGGCTTTTATAGAACGGGCGGATGGAGTGAAGGATCGGGTGGAGGATGAGCCAAATCATCTTGGTGAGGGGGCGGTTAAATAGCCATGACTCCAAGCGAGTTGGGATGTCAACGTCTTGGTATTCTTCTCCCAGGTAACGATGGTGGTCGGCGTGGTATTTTTTATAAGTAATTGCCATGGGGACCCCAATCGGCAAGTTGCACCATAAACTTAAAACGCGGTTGAGCCAGGACCATTTCCCATGTCCGAATGCGAGGTTGTGTCCGATCTCGTGTATAGCTGAACCCAAGGAATGGTTGAATGTGCCGCCTATGGTGTACGCCATAAACAAGATGAAAGGCCACGAAGCATCTTTCAGAAGCCAGCAAAGAATAAATTGAGAAATGACTGATATGGTCGTAGGAACGACAATCCACGGATCAGGTCCCATCAGCCCTTTGATTTCCGGGTGTTTGTCTAATATTTCCTGCCGCCTTCCGGTGTGGGGCTCCCCGGTGTACAACCACCAGTCGTCGTCCTTCTCAATTTTTGTCTTTAGCGTCAGAAAACTGTTAAACCATTTGAAAGGCTCGTCTGGTATCTTCAGTACTCTGTGCTTCTCGCTGTGAGAGGACTTGTGATTTCCATTCATTGTTTTAGAGTGACCGTGCACTCCATTGACACCATTCACCCCATTGACACCATTCACCCCATTGACACCTTTATATCCGTTGACACCTTGAATTCCATGGACACCGTTTTTTCCATTGACACCGTTAATTCGACTGACACCATTCAACCCGTTGGAGTATCCATTTAATTTAGTTTCCATTTTGAACAATCCTAAAAATAAAAAGGAACATATAATTAATTAAACAACCGATGTAATCTTTCTTTAAAAGATGGTAATTATTTTTTTTCATTATACTCTGATGGGTTTATTGTTAAATAATTGGCGGCAAAGATGAAGAAATTACAACTACTAAAATCACTTAGCGGAAAATACCTTTAGATTACTACATAATCAACAATATGAATGAAATGTAAGCTTTATTGATCACCAGTTTATTTTTTAAACAACTAGCACCTTATTTTCATAGTTGCGTTAGTGTTGTACTCCTTTAAAAGGGTGGGGTGGGGAGGGGGGTAGACATGTCCGAAGTTGAGCATCATGTTAGTGTAGGAAAAAAGCTTCGACATTATCTTTTTAAAAAAATAAAAAATTTGAAACATGATTTTACCTCCAAATGAACGAATTAACTCTACTTAGTACAATGTAGACTAGTTAACATTTGAAATTTAGATAAAAGGCAATCTTTAATAACAATTCTGCGATAGCTTACCTAAAATTAACTAAAATATTGTCATATTCAAACGAAGAGATATCTATGACCTATGGAAGCAGGGGCGGATTAAGACTGCACGGGGCCCCAGGCTGCAATCAAACGGCGGCCCTATCCAGCCAGCATTCTTAAAATAAAATGATTGTTAACAGCTAATATAAGACTGTAACTAAATTTTAATAATGAAAAAAAAAGAACACGAAGAAATAACTGTTTGATGTGTTCGCGGTAGTTATAATTGAGTGTGAAAAGAAAAAAAAATATTTGCCCGTGGCTGGGAATGGAACCCGACACCAGTAGCACCACGAGCATGTACTATCTTCACACGGCCAGCGGAACCTCTCAGTAATGTGAAATTTTAAAACTATAAACTATATTTTATATCATGCGAAGTGAATCAATTAAAGTTTTTCGATTATTAGGTACTATCAATACTATCATGTCTGAACGCGATAAGTTGTATAGATAGTATTTATTAATTTATTATATTTTCAAGTGTTCGTGCAAACTTTTGTACACTTTTATTATAAAATATAAAAAGTTTGGGGGCCCCTAAACCGTCGGGGGCCCGTGGCTTTAGCCCGTTCAGCCCCCCCCCTTTAATCCGCTATAGTATGTATGGAAGAGTTCAGTTAGGTCATCATAGTCATAGTCAAGACCTATAGGAAAATTAGGTCATCACCTATGACCTATGACCTATGACCTATGACATTAAACAATAATGATCTATGGAGTAGTAGTAGTAGTAGTAGGTATTTATTAAGTATTAATAATTAATAGTTAATAGTTTAGTTTAGTGTCACTCGGTAACACTTTCTTTTACATGACATGCGACTCGCTAGCCAATAAAAAGACAGTGAGTGTTTAAAACTTAAACGCTAACTAAAACGTTAATGTTTTTGAACAAAAATTCTTGCCTATAACTAAATGTAAAAATATACTTCCTATAAAAAACCAACAAGATAGTAGCAATACCAACAGACGGATACAAGTTTTCACCTCCACATGATAAAGAGCAAGAAAAACAAACAAAAAATAAACAACATAATAAGTCACGAACCAAAGTTCAATAATAAACTCACAAGGTAACGAAACGACGCTGTTGGGTATGTAAGGAATAAATCAATACCGTTCATTTTCTTTATTGAATCGATGACACAAGATAGGTGTACAAGAGCAAAGCAATGTTTGACATCTTTTACCCAAAAATATTATTTATTCCGACATTAGTTGATTTCAGAGCATGATTGAGATTGTGTTTTTGTGCAATTTTCATTTACTATATTATCAGAACACGGACGTTTATTTATTTTCCACTAATCATTATTACTTGGGAGATTTAACAACTCTTTCCCTATGATAAAAGTGCGTTGGGGGGGGAGGGCTTCCAGGCAAACACCACTGAGCCGATTGTTGTTGTTGTTGTTGTTGTTGTTGTTGTTTTTTTGGCTAGAATGGGGGATACAGCTTAAAAGTATAAAAGAACTAAAGATAAACAACACGACAAATAGAAAATTCAAAAATTGCCAGCCACTCTCAATGAGAAATGACGTCACAAATGGGTGCATTCAATTTGGTGCTCGATTGTGCAAGTGTATTGAACGTGTTGGGCGTTGGGTGTTTCCGCGCAATAACTCTCTGGTTTTATATGCACCATGAACTGTTTTCATTTAGAAATTTGAAGATGTGTTGTGAAAGTGTCAAAGACCTAGAATAATATGAAAAATATCATACACTAATTTAGTTTCTTTACGTTAAAAATGTAATGAGAAAAGGCAGAAAAAATGTATATACTTTGTCAACGACCTCGTCTATTGATGGATTGTCTAAACTCTAGAAAGTCACCACTAGACAGTAACCACTAGACTGTCACTTCTAGACAGTCACCACTAGAAAGCCACCGCTAGCCAGTCACTTCTAGACAGTCACCTCTAGACAGTCACCACTAGACAGCCACCACTACACAGCCACCACTACACAGTCACCACTAGACAGTCACCACTAGACAGTCACCACTAGACAGTCACCACTAGAGAGTTACCACTAGACAGCCACCACTATACAGTCACCACTAGACAGTCACCACTAGACAGTCACCACTAGACAGTCACCACAGTGGGACAATTTTTTCCAAATTTGTCCCAACATCCTGACAATCCCCAAAATTGTCCCAATATGCCGACAATCCCCAAATTTGTCCCAACATCCCTACATCCTGACAATCCGCCAAATTTGTCCCGACCTCCTGACAATCCCCAAATTGTCCCGACATCCTGACAATCCCCAAATTGTCCCGACATCCTGACAATCCCCAAATTGTCCCAACATCCTGACAATCCCCAAAATTGTCCCAACATCCCGACAATCCCCAAATTTGTCCCAACATCCCTACATCCTGACAATCCGCCAAATTTGTCCCGACCTCCTGACAATCCCCAAATTTGTCCCGACCTCCTGACAATCCCCAAATTGTCCCGACATCCCGAAAAGACCCATATTTGTCCCGATTTTACAAACTATCGTTACTAGATTGGCTCAAGTACTAAAGTAAAGCCATCTGTTAGCCCAGCATGTAAGTTCACGCCTCAGTTTTATTGATGTGGAATTAATTTTACAGCGCCAGTTTAACTATAAGCTGATTTGCATGAGGTTTTTAATATAAGTAAAAGAGAAAAAAAACTTGCTGAAAAAGGTGAATCTTCCAAAAATAGAATGGTGCAACATTAACTTTTACCACAAACAAGTTCCGTGTTTTTTTTTTTTTTTTTTTTGTTTTTTTTTTGTTGTTGTTGTTGTTATTGTGTTCCAAACTAAAATAATAATATTAAAAAAATCTTATTTTATTTTTCCTTCACCCAGTGTTCCGACAAGGTCCCAGCTAGACATAGCAACATATGCACAGTAAACATTAATAAAGGTAGATAGAGATTAAACTGAATAACGAAACAGAAAATTGCTATTTATTAATTTAAAATGAGAGAGCCTGCCTTTATTTGGAACGTATACAGTACTGTGTCTCATTTAGCCTAAAACGGAAATAGTGGTTTTAACAAATAAATCCAGGGTTGCTATATTGTTTATTACTTCTCGTTTGTCACTGGATTTCCGCGTGGAACCGAATCCTGCCCCAGATATCCAAATTCCAATTACGTGGGTAAGAATCGAGGCCCATTTACAGACCCGGACATAAAACGGAACCCGGTAAGGTGTGAACAACAATATTGCTCTATTTTTGTTCACCTATTGAAAGAAATTAACAACCATTAAATTGCTTTCATATAAATTATAACTGTGGAAACATAATTTAAATTTTAATTACATTAAATCCCCAAATAATGGAATAATGGACGTGGTGGTCGAGAGGTAGCGCTCTCGACTGTCACACTGATTGTCACGAGTTCGAATCCACACGAAAGTGAGGATTTGTTCTCGGGGCCTGAGGAGTCCCCGAGTCACCCAGCTCCGAATGGGTACCTAACTAGACAATAGTTAGGCGGCTGGGGTAATGCGTGGAACCCCTATAGCCGTGGCCTGTGACCGCTACATCACTTGCCAACAGATCATCTCTCATGGTCTGTGGACGCAATTATCTTCTGCATAGAAGGAGCGTCTGTATTTCTAAGATAATGGTGGCAAAAGCGTCACTGGGTTTTCACGCGCCCCATTGCTAAATTATGTTTTTGACGCCCTTGATATAAAAAAAACCAAAAGGTAGTAAAATACTAAATTTGAATAAAATTAAAATGAAATATTAGCCCTCGGCATCCGTGGCAACTGCCCCGATACCAAGTCGTTGTTACGTCTCTGTGTAGAGGATGTAACTGGGATGTAACAAGAATATAACAGGAATGTAACAGGAAAGTAACTGGGATGTACATCACACCCTTTGAATATGTTAAAAAGAAACCTAGCAGCGACCAGAGACACTACGTGTTTTATATTAAAGTAAAGGTTTTGGGCAGTGGTTCTCAGGCTGTGGGTCTCAGTCTGTGGGTCTCAGAACCTTCTCAAACCTCTAGTAACTAAGTCTTGAACAACTCCCTAGAACCTTCTCGAACCTCTAGTAACCAAGTCTTGAACAACTCCCTAGAACCTTCTAGAACCTCTAGTAACCAAGTCTTGAACAACTCCCTAGAATCTTTTCGAACCTCTAGTAACGAAGTCCTGAACAACTCACTAGAACCTTCTAGAACCTCTAGTAACGAAGTCCTGAACAACTCACTAGAACCTTCTAGAACCTCTAGTAACCAAGTCCTGAACAAACAGAGTAGCAATGGGAGGAGATAACACCGAGCGATTATGTCATTAGAGGCCATTGATTTTTATTCACCAAGAAACGGAACACAAGAAATTCCTGTCATGTGTCGTGAGAGTGATGGTGGGTATGTCAGCCACAATAATGGTTGACATTTAGCCACATTATGGTGGGCATTTAGCCACATTATGTTTGACATTTAGCCACAAAATGGTGGAAATTTTAGCCACGAAACTTTGAAAAGTTAACTGACCCCTTTGTGGGAAGTTTAGAAATAATTGGTATAAAATCTGATGGTATAAATCTATTATAAGGTATATACACTGATAGTATAGATCTATCATAAGATATATACGCTAATGGTATAAATCTATCATAATGTATATACACTGATGGTATAAATCTATTATAAGATATATACACTGATGGCATAAATCTATTATAAGGTATATACACTGATGGTATAAATCTATTGTAAGGTATATACGCTGATGTTATAAATATATTATAAGGTATATACGCTGATGGTATAAATCTATTATAAGGTATATACGCTGATGGTATAAATCTATTATAAGGTATAAACTCTGATGGTATAAATCTATTATAAGGTATATACACTGATGGTATAAATCTATAATAAGGTATATACACTGATGGTATAAATCTATTATAAGGTATATACACTGATGGTATAAATCTATAATAAGGTATATACTCTGATGTTATAAATCTATTATAAGGTATATACGCTGATGATATAAATATATTATAAGGTAGGCCTATATACACTGATGGTGTAAATCTATATTAAGGTATATACATTGATGGTTTAAATCTATTATAAGGTATACACACTGATGGTATAAATCTATTATAAGGTATATACACTGAGGGTATAAATCTATTATAAGGTATATACACTGATGGTATAAATCTATTATAAGGTATATACACTGATGGTATAAATCTATAATAAGGTATATACACTGATGGTATAAATCTATTATAAGGTATATACGCTGATGATATAAATATATTATAAGGTAGGCCTATATACACTGATGGTATAAATCTATTATAAGGTATATACACTGATGGTATAAATCTATTATAAGGTATACACACTGATGGATTAAATCCATTATAATCTTTTAAATGGTCATTAATTATGACATAAGAATTATTTTTTTAACTGTCGTTGTTTTCATTTCCATGTTTAAATGTACAGCGTAGGTTTTATTCTTAAGACAATGTGTTGATATAACAAACATAGGGCTAAATGACGTCACTCAGTATCATTTTAACCTGTGGATTGAAACAAGTCCACATGCAATCGAGCAACTACTTAAACTTAAACAAAACATATATATCTTGACAACATAATCGCTTGCTTGAACAACAAACAAACTACTGTGGTGCCCAAGGTTAGTGGCCCCGTGCATAAACACCAAACTACTGTGGTGCCCAAGGTTAGTGGCCCCGTGCATGAACACCAAACTACTGTGGTGACTAAGGTTAGTGGCCCCGTGCATGAACACCAAACTACTGTGGTGCCCAAGGTTAGTGGCCCCGTGCATGAACACTAAATAAACTATAAGGGTACCTAAGTTTTGTGCCCCCGAGCTTCTTGAAGCCGCTGTGACGACATGCACGCAACAAAAGCC
The DNA here is from genome assembly GCA_002072015.1 of Radix auricularia. Lineage (NCBI taxonomy): Eukaryota > Metazoa > Mollusca > Gastropoda > Lymnaeidae > Radix > Radix auricularia. Next base: position 326,011 of record MUZC01004345.1, on the reverse strand, counting down.
AAATATGTCCTCCCTAAATTTAAAGACAAAAAGAACGACTATTCCCCCCCTGCTTGTCCTTAAAGGCGACGGCGAAACTTAATAACAACAGATTAGCGACTTAATTCTCGCTTTAATCCGTCTACGGCTTTAAGGATAAGAAACCTCTCGTAGACTTAACACTGGTTTAAAAAAATTCTTTAATAAGCCCGTTAAGTGTTTACATCTCCTCCGAATACGAACTACTAATTACCAAGTCGTACAGGGTCATAACTTATTATCAATTAAAAGATAAGTGATCAAACAGAACTGTTTGTTAAATGATGGTCGCCATTGTTCTTTGATATCTAAGGTTAAGACGGCTTTAAGTGTAACAATTTGAAACAATAGTAGATCTATATCGATGTTGACAATGGGATAAGATCTTTCACCTGGCACTTGTACCACTTTGGGCTGGGTGCAGTACTGAGTGCACTTTGGGTGTCCAAACCACAATCAATATACCTCTTGATCTTAATCACGTGACATCCTAACGCCATGAGCCAGTGGTTCTCAAAAATGTGTTGATTACCATATTTCCATTCTGGTTTTAACTAAGCATCTCTCTTTATCGCCATGCTACGAATATTTTCCTGTCACTAGTTAGTCTCGAAATGAGAATGAAAAGTGCTAAATGATGCCACTGTGCACTCGCAGATCCGTATCTGGTGTGTATCATACCTCCGAATGGCAAGAAACATTACAACCTGTCGCATATGAGAGAAGCCAAGTGTTTTATGGTAGACCACTATAACCATCTGCTTCCTACGACTCGCACACCTTAATGCAGATCTTTGTAACCGGCCTAGAACCAAGTCCTATTTTGACAAGAGTTCCTCTTAGGCTCTTTATCACTCGTCTTGGGCTATTTATAGATCAACACAGCACTAACATACTACATGGCGCAGGTTCACAGTAATTGGCTTGAATAAAATATGCACAGTGTCTCGATGCGTACGTGTTCACTGGGCGAGATCGGTCCAGAAAGGTTTGTCAAATGTTCTTGATCACTTCTTCATTCATCGCCCCCTCCCCTAATGCAAGACTTCCAACAAAGGGCGGTGTCAGATAGACCAAAATATTAAAGGTACAAAAATCGATTTCAATAATAATCGAATGGTCACCATTGGCAGCTAACAACCATTCCAGATTGAAAAAAGGTTTAACTTATTCATGTGATCAAGTCAGTGCGGGTCGCTCAGGACTTTCTTCATATTTTAGCAGCAGCAGCCATTGATTTATATTGTTCGTTATCCGAAACAGGAAAGTTTTGGCATTGTTAACTCAGGCTGAATTTGGAGGGTTTGATAATAACATAAAAGTGCTTGCAACAGACGACTTAACACGATTTAAAGTGATAAGTCAGGTTAGATAAACCTCAGGCCATGAACACTTCAGTTTACGAACAACTTGGAATTTATTTGTTTTGGGTAACGAACCTGGCCTTGGGTTACGAACGTAATAGTAAAAAGAGAGAAATAGATGGAGGACGGAGAGAAACAGAGAAAGAGAAAGGCGATGAAAGAGGGACACAGCAGGATTTATCGTTTCAAACTCATGATCGCGTACTATGGGTATAAGTAACATTATAAGTATAAGACAAACGAAGGCCACGCAATACTAACATCGCGTGCATAACTTGGCCTTAGTTCTCACCAGTAGAATGGCCTTGTATATCTTCTATTTTAACTCACACGTTGAAGTTGAAGGATCCTTCTACTTCTACTCAAAAAACAACACTATTAACTCATTAATTATGGATGGACTCATCTGTTAACATATCGTTGTTTAATAAATCTCAACAATTTCACCCAGCCCACCCCACTGCCACCCAAACCCATCCAAGTAATCTTAAGATCACATTTTCACTCACCCTTCCATTACCCGTCCTCCAACCCCCTTCAAGCCAACCCTACCACCTTATTCCCACCCGCCACCGCCTTGGGCTAATTGTAATCTCCTGTTACTGAAGCCAAGTTTGTTGTCTATGGCACAACCCGGTGTCAACAACTAATTACGGTCACGTGATTTAGTTGTCAAGTTCGGGGGGAGAGCTACGTTATGAATTCTGTCAAACGTTAATGGGAATACCCGATAAAGTGACGTGAGGTGGTTAATTACACCAACGTGAGCACAGATTTACCTGACACCGAGAGGCATACGTCATGAACTAGACAGTGTTAAACACCAGACGTCATGAACTAGACAGTGTTAGACACCAAACGTCATGAACTAGACACTGTTAGACACTAGACGTCATGAACTAGACACTGTTAGACACCAGACGTCATGAACTAGACAGTGTTAGACACCAAACGTCATGAACTAGACACTGTTAGACACCACACGTCATGAACTAGACGGTGTTAGACACCACACGTCATGAACTAGACAGTGTTAGACACCAGACGTCATGAACTAGACGGTGTTAGACACCAGACGTCATGAACTAGACGGTGTTAGACACCAGACGTCATGAACTAGACTGTGTTAGACACCAGGCGTCATGAACTAGACGGTGTTAGACACCAGACGTCATGAACTAGACTGTGTTAGACACCAGGCGTCATGAAATAGACGGTGTTAGACACCAGACTTCATGAACTAGACGGTGTTAGACACCAGACGTCATGAACTAGACAGTGTTAGACACCAGACGTCATGAACTTTACGGTGTTAGACACCACACGTCATGAACTAGACGGTGTTAGACACCAGACGTCATGAACTAGACGGTGTTAGACACCAGACGTCATGAAATAGACGGTGTTAGACACCAGACTTCATGAACTAGACGGTGTTAGACACCAGACGTCATGAACTAGACAGTGTTAGACACCAGACGTTATGAACTAGACATTGTTAGACACCAGACGTCATGAACTAGACACTGTTAGACATCCTAAGTTATGAAATGTCTTGAATGTTTCAAAAAGATTTATTTTAAAAAATAGGAATGTAGTCCATGTAACAGTTTTTGGCTCAAACAAACAGAAACAGGTAACTGAACATAAACTATAAACAATATTGAGTGGGGCGTGGCTGCAATCAGGGTATTGAATAGGGCAAGGACAACGCCTGGAAACTTCTGTCTTTTTCATATTTACCCATGACATTCCAGTTTAAGAGCTTCCTTTAGCATAAGATAATGGACTTGTACTACCATGGAGTTAGATCTATACGGTAATAGATTTAGGCGTGTACTTCCATGGAGTTAGATCTGTAGGGTATTAGATTTAGGCTTGTACTTCCATGGAGTTAGATCTGTAGGGTATTAGATTTAGGCTTGTACTACCATGGAGTTAGACCTGTAGGGTAATAGATTTAGACTTGTACTAACATTGAGTTAGACATATACGGTATTAGGCAGACGTCTTACAGACTTAAATAAAAATTAAAAACAACAAAAAATATGTTTATGAATGATTTTTGATGTAGAAATGTGTGATAACGAAAGCTTTAAATACACAAATCATGGATTAAACCCGTAAGTCGTAAATGCACCGAAGTACGAGATTCACACGGTTTGTAAACTACTAAAACCTTGGATTGGGAAATGAAGGCTTGCAGAAAAGAGAAAAATTTAATTACAATTCTACATAAAGTTCCTTCTTTGACAGGCAAACAGAACAGCACACGACACCACACCACACCCCACTACATTACACCCCACCACACCAAACCCCACCACACCACACCCCACTACACCCCACCACACCACACCCCACTACAGCCCACCACACCACACCCCACTACTTTACACCCCACCACACACCACTGCACCCCACCACACCCCACCCCACTACATCACACTACAGCACAGCCAGGCGAGCTTCACATAGTAAAATAAATATAAACATTATGTACATAACATTCATATGATGATAAAACTTAAACAAAACAAATCAAATAATGACATTGATCGTGCCCATAAGATACGTTAATCAATCAAAGAAATGTGTGATTGTCAAGAAAGGGAAATTGAAAAGGCTTGAAGTTACACTGCACAACGGGCCGTCCATAAATAATGTCACGTGATTTGGCCGATATTTACCTCGAATACCCCCCCCCCCTCGTCACACTTCGTCAACAAAACTTAGATCCCCCTCCAATATCATTTCTTTTAATCATTGACGTAGCTGATGTTTAACGTTTTGTCATTTATGTTGTTAGAAGGATATGAATGTTTATTTAATTAATATATGTATTGTTATCTCCATGTAAAGCGCTGTGAGTCCGGCTCCTAGCTGGGATACAGCGCTATATAAATTATCATTTTATTATTTTTATTATTATTATTATTATTATCACGTCACAAAACTTACCCCCGCCCCCTCCAACTCGCTAAAATTCGCATTTTTGTTTGAAAATTAGCATGTTGCAAATTCCTATTTGTTATTTAAATGTGTATTTAGAGTACGTCGTTTGCACTCTCAAATCGTAACAGCTGAGAAGCCATTGAAAACGTCATATTATTGAATAAATTGCTAGCAATCAAATAATTAAGTGGACCTTTCATTTGAAATTTTGGGTTTTTGATGTGATGCCACACCCCTACTCCCCTCGTCAAACATTGTAAAAATGTGTGACCCCCATCCACCCCTAGGAGCTTGACGTCATTTATGGACAGCCCTAAGACTAAAATAATAGGTAGTGAGTATAGCCTCGTCAAAACGACCCAATATGCGGCTGCATACGCGCTCGTCCACTTCCGGTTATTGCTATTCTTAGTAACATTGTTTATAAAATGATGTTTATAAAATTGAAGAGTTACAAGTATTCACTGCGCCTTTCATTGAACCTCCGATTCTATATGTGCATTCAAACAATCTCTAAAATCTATCACTAAACCTAACCCAAAACCCTAAAAACTATCACTAAACCTAACCCAAACCCTAATAACTATCACTTAACGTAACCCTAAAGTCTATCCCTAAGCCTAACATCAAAACAAACCATTTAAAAAAAAAAAAAAAATCTTATTCATAATCAATTCATGTAGTATTGTTTGAAAAAAAAAAAAAAAATAGGCATCAATAAGAAATCGAACCCCGGACCTGCGATGTAGCGTACTATCGTACTATCATTATGACCACATTCTCCGATGAAATTTTTAACCTTATAAAAAAAAATATTACTAAGAATAGCAATAACCGGAAGTGAACGAGCGCGTATGCAGCCGCATATTGGGTCGTTTTGACGAGGCTATACTCACTACCAAAATAATATTACAGTACTTCCAATATTCCTTTGTAATCAGTAATGCCAGCTGTGAGAGAAGCTGGTCTAAAATTAATGAAAAATCGATTACTACAATCAATAATGAAACGATTCTACACCGAGATTGACGAATCTATGCTTTTTTAATATATATATTTATATATATATATACATGCATAAATACATATGTATACATATATATATACATACATATACATACATATATATACATATACATACATATGCATATACATACATATACATATAGATCCAATGATTGCACCATGGGGAAAAGCAGAAGACGTCAAGTTTAATCTAGAAATGAAAACCATTTTATTTATTTCTGCCCCCCCCCCCAGTGGCACATACCCATGCTACCAGTACTACCAGGCTTGTCCATGGGACATATTTTTCTGTCCCATCCCATCACATGGCAATTTATGCCTGTCCCATCCCATCCCATCCCATGGGAAAAACATTCCCATGGACAAGCCTGCATGCTACGCCGCTGCCCATTATTTTGCAGCGCGAATAGAGAAAGACCTTTTACCAAATGATTTTTAATGCGTGTCTTAGGAGCAGAATTAACGCATGGAAACTAATCAAGTTATAATGATTGTATCTGTATGTTGAATTAAACCATGTCCCAGAGAAGTGGGTGTGAATGTCGTAGAGATAATTATATAACACATCGTCAGGTAACACAGGTATGTTAGCAATGGAGATGTTAATGGAGGCAAAACACACAAAAAAGTTAGGAAATTATAAATGCTTTTTTTTTCTCTTTTAAAGACTCTTAAAAATGTTAATTGGACAACTGACAACAAAAGATTGGAATGAAAGGTATATACAGACACATTGCTCTATAAGTGTCAATAGTTAACTACAGACACATTGCTCTATTGGTGTCAATAGTTAACTACAGACACATTGCTCTATTGGTGTCAATAGTTAACTACAGACACATTGCTCTATTGGTGTCAATAGTTAACTACAGACACATTGCTCTCTACACTATGTTTTAGCTTCTTTGAAACACGCACATAATACATACACACACACACACAGAGAGAGAGAGAGAGAGAGAGAGAGAGAGAGAAGTGGGAAGTAGATAGAAAAGAGGACAGGCGGGGTAGAGCCGAGAGATAAAATTTAGAAGAGAGAAGAAGAAAGAAGAAGAGAAGAAGAAAGAAGAAGAGAAGAAGAAAGAAGAACAGAAGAAGAAAGAAGAAGAGAAGTACCAAGTTAACATAAACTTATTTCACAACTTGCTTTCATCACGCCCCGCCCGCCAACTTTTATGTAGTAGCTTCATCCAATCAAACTCTCTTCACAAAATATCAGTTTTAATAATAACCTATCAATATATTTTATCTATCTATTACAGACTCTCCTTTTATCTGGAAGATAATTGTTTACTACGTTTCACTCTGGTCTAAATGTAGTCTTGCATTTTATTGGAGTTTTAAATTATGTAAGTGTTTTGGACTCCTTGTTCGATCAGGCATCAGGCAACCCATGTCACTCCCAAACACCAGACAAGAAGAACGAAACTATGCCTGTGTTTGTTCTCGCGGTGAACGGAAGTAGTAAAGTGTTTTTCGCCCTGTCTATCTGAGGTTGAATTCGACTATGCATGAGAATATATTCGCCACGCTAAGGACAAGGACACATCCATAGTAAAAAAGGACACTCCTTGAATACAAGTTTGTCGCTGATAACAGATCGAGGCGGGACACTGTATACAAACTTTGACTTTTTTTTTACTATACAAGTAGGGATCGAACACCTCTTACCTCCCTTCACAAGTAGGGATCGAACACCTCTTACCTCCCTTCATATATGCCACTACTTCCACACCTGACACTGGATCATTGCTAAGCCGTCAGCGGAGAGAGATTACGTTTTTATTTGAAACTTCAAATTTGAATCGTCGCTAACCTAATACTAGTTGGAAGTAACATGATCCGCCTGTTAATGGCTGGCTTAGACCGACCACGGAAGTCCATTAGCGTGAGAATATGACCATTAACATAAAATTTCATATGCTCTACGGTACTCTACCAATCATAGTTATTTTTGAAACATATAATATTTTTTGGTAACATAAAAAGGGAAGTTATAATGAAAGGTATTCCCATATCGCTGGCCAACTTAAATATTCATAAGATTCATAGGCGACGTTAGCTAGGACAAATTAGAGGCACATTTGTTTTAAATTTAAACACATGGCACCACTAACAAAATTCATCCCTCCATGAAGCAGCTTGCATGGCTTTTTAAAATGAAATCTTTTTTTTTTCACCATAGAAAGTCAACAAAGGGAATGATATCTTTTAAATAACTTGGGGTATTTTAACGCTTCCGTTCTTCATTTATATATTTAGCCTGGTGTTGAGAAACAAGTGTATAGAAGTGGGCTTACATTTATGCAGTTAACTTCTAGCCAGCTGTTTGTACTATTAATATTACGGTAGCCATAGGAACAATATCGCATGGCTTTTCAAATGGATATTATTTTTTCTGTTTGTTTAATCGTCTGGAACGGATTAGGTATTTTACCGGTAAAAATTAGTTCAAGATATGAAAAATCCAACAAACGAAAGCCACCCCGAAGGGATTAATTTCGTATCTCGAGGTATCATGTATGTTTATTTTTAAGACGTGAAAGCTTCTATATCGATTTCTTTAGCTATTTTATCTTTTGAGGCATCAAGGCCTTTAGCTTAAATTTAAAATAAAAATAATAATTAAAAAATAACACTTTAGTTTGGCGGATATTTCTGCGATTTCAAAGTTCACGTTTGACAACAGAAGTCAATGAACTCAAATGACAGGTTCTTTTATTCCAGGTGTCAGTAATATAGTCTTAAGTATGTCTCGAGCAGGCAAATGTAAAGATATGATCAGTGTTTACTTAAAGCTATGAATGTTCATACTAAATCACAACTGCAAATAGAATAAAACCAAAAGTGAAGCACGATGCGCACAAGTTACATAAAATGTGCCCCAGTGCCCTGTATGTCTCACATGAATAATTCTCTAACAGTTGGTATCAGTTCACGACCCAATTACTACTAAGTGCAGACCAAGTGGGACGAGCTGACACGGTGAGTCGTCATGTACCAGGGAGCGGGGCTCGCAACTGTCTCAGGTACAAGTACAAAGATGTCTAATGAGCGAAATAAAAATATGATCATACAAGAGAGAATGAAGTCTTTTAAGGAATTATTTTGCCTCCGTGCCCGTAAGATTTGTTAATCTAACACAGCTTGTTTTGGTTCTTGGTGTGTTATTATCAATAGTTTTGAATAGCTACACTGGAAACACCTTCATTGAAGGACACCATTTCCTGGAAACACCTTCATGAAAGGACACCATTACCTGGAAACACCTTCATGAAAGGACGCCATTTCCTAGAAACACCCTCATTTTCGGACATTACTAGTTTTCTTGTTTCAACATGTTTTTGGACACATTACTTGGATGGTAAGACCCTCACATTCGAACGCTGTTTATAATGTGACAGTTTATAATGTGACAGTTTGGAATGTGACTTGTCTGTTTATAAATCTGACTTGCCTGTGTATAAATGGGACTTGCCTGTGTATAAATTGGGCGGAGATCAAGAAACGCCCGTAGGACAAGTCACGTCCAACAACCTACCACAATAAAAGGGGGCGGGTGGTCTTGGCGCACAATGGCGCAAGTGGAGCTTTTGACCCGCTAGTCGGGACGAAAGAGTAGACTACGTGATCTAAGAGAATAGACGACGTGATCTAAGCTTGAAGTCACGGCTGCGCGCTCTAGAGGTGTTCAGTCGTAAACAATTCAGTCTATTTAAAGTACATACAAATTAATGCTACATAGAAGCTCAGTCCCGTGATTAATTTGTTTAAAAATCCTGCAGTGCAATTTTTTTTTTTACCAACTACAGCGCTGATGGGATGTTGAAATTGTGAGTGCCTCATGACCACTGACAAATGAAGAAATAGACATTAAAAACTCATGATAAATTCATGTCAAATTATAACTCACATCAGTCATATTAATAAAACATGAGGTTACAAATCTCAAAAAACACGCACAAAGCAATAACAATAGTGTTGTATTCGATTATGGTGTCAATAATCAGTTGAAGAATCCCCATCATTAACCTATATTATATCAGTTACATTTTCTTCATAAGATAATGCATAAATTTACTTAAGTCCAAACTTTTCGCATAGTATCGTCGTGGCCAATGGTTATTGAAGATGGTTGTTGAAGATGGTTGTTGGTGGTTTAATATTAATTGTGGGTGAGATGTCTGATGGTGTTGGGAGAAGTGTGATGGGAGATGGTTGATGGTAGTAGGGGATTCTGGTAGGTAAGTTAATTTCGCTGCGAAGAGAGAGTGTAATGAAATCTGCTGGTTGTCTTGTCCTCCCAATTAATAAGAACACACATAATCGACAGCAGGAGTAGAATACATACACGTAATCATACCATCAAACTGTGTATATCATACATACATGTAATCTTACCATCAAACTGTGTCTATCATCAAGTAGGCTTGTTTGTTATTACCGGAAAAACAGGTTTTTAACCAGGGTCACCACGAACTCTCTAACATAAATCATTATTTTGATACATAAAATTGAGTCTATGGTAACAGTGGCGTAGCTGCGGTTAGTGCTCCTGTCGCGGTCGGATAATATTTGGTTTTTCCTTTAAGAAAATTATGTGCAGAATGTAAAGATATTGCCTCTTTCTAAATGATAAATAAGTGCTGTTCATAAATGACATCAAGCGCCTGGGGGGGGGGTCACAGATTGGTGACGATGTGTGACGAGGGGGAGGGGCTGTTTAAGAACTATGACGACACATAAAAAACCGCCCAACTTTGATTGCGGGCAATTTATGTAATGAAGTTTCCAATGGCTTCACGCTTGTTGCGATATTAGAGTGCATGCTTACATATACATACCAATGCGAACCACCCCTTTTTAAATAGGTGAACACGCCTCCCCTCCCTCCTTCCTACCACGGCACCTCCTCCCTCCTACCAGGGCACCTCCTCCCTCCTACCAGGGCACCTCCTCCCTCCTACCAGGGCGCCTATCCCTCTCTCCTACCAGGGCGCCTATCCCTCTCTCCTACCAGGGCGCCTGTCGGGACAAACCCACTCGCTCCAATTGTCCTGCAACACAGAATATACATTCTGTACAGAGTGTTTCATAAAAGGATGAGAAATAAGTTTACCACTGAGTGCTTGCAGATACACATTTTTATTAAGGCCTCTTCTGGTTGTTTGGTAATCGATCAAGGAATGTACGAGCAGTGGCGTCACTAAAGCTGGTGTCACCCGGGGCGGGAGCCCATGGTGTCACCCCGTCTCGACTTAACCTATAGAACTCATCCGAATTTTCTAGTGAAAATAACGGGAAAATACAGAATTTTACATTTTGATGTCACCCCCCTGACGGTGTCACCCGGGGTGGTCTTCCCCCACCACACCCCCTAAGGACGCCACTGTGTACGAGTCATACTTCAGTCCTAGCTCAGTCCTGGCTCACTCCTACCTGGTCTAAATGCGAGACAACGACCCCAACAATTAGTTGTTTATTCTTTCCTTTTAACAATGCACGTTTATTAATTTAATTTTTAAAGACGCAATTGAGATTTGCACTTGTGCTAACTCGTGTGTAACCGGACTTTAAATGAAACAGTTTTACATTTGGGATCAGAATATGCCTGTCAGGGACGTCACTAGGGGGGTACGGGCAGCAAAGAGGCCCCACCCCTATTGACGCCCATGATTCCTGTCAACTAAACCTGTGTGCCATGCTTTATGCAGCTTCGTGGTAAAGCGTGTTTACTTAAGATACGAACAACAAATCCTTGACTTTGGAGTTTATGCGTATTTAGTATTAGGCCAAAGGTGAACTATTAACAACAAACGAACATTTTATTTAAATTATGGAGGTCATTAACGTTATGTTTAAGAGAGACTTACAAAATGGGAAACACGACTAATCGCTTTTCCTTTAAGCGGCTATCTCCACGCAGTAAGTCTATAAACATTACAACTGTGGTTTTCCCAATTTCTTTTTATCTATTTAACTTATAAGCACTAGACTATAGCTGATGGTAGAAATGGTGTAATTGGCTTACATTTGAGTTAACACTGAACAACTTTGGTTGATTTTAGATGTTTCAAGTATTTTATTTCTTAGTCATTTGTAAGTTTGATAATAATGTTATTTGTTGTGGACATCCTGAATTAAATGATGTAGAAAAGCAAGTAGCTAGTTACCATGGTTATTTAAACTGATTGTGGTTTGAACATCAATGAACCACAGCAACGCCTCTAGCCCCATAGATAGCATTCAAAACAACTTTATTGTGTGTGAGTGAGCATTTGTATAGCTGCGTGTATTCCGGCAGCAGTTTTTTTTTTTCCATTCAATTAAATATTGGGAGAATGGCAACTATAATAATATTAGAAAACACGCTATCGCCTAGTTTTACTTCTTAATGCTAAGATTAAGATACAAACGCCTGGCTTAGAAAAGTCACCATGTCACCTATTTTAAAATTGACCATTCATATATTTTATAAACATACCTTTGAAAAAATATCTCCAGGTAACTAAGTTTTATCTCAGGTGTGTTTCCTCCCGATGGACACAGTACTCGGGTGAAATAAAAAGCTCGTGGTTTCTACACCTGGCACAGAGCACGTCGTCGTGAAAAGCCCGCACTCGCCAAGTACTCGGTCCCTGGATGCCTCAATGTTTGGACGACTCGCGGGTTATATTTAACAAAACGCGTCAGCGTCAGCCAGCCGTGATTAACCCATGAACACCGGGGGGGAAGGGTGG
>MUZC01004345.1:274911-313889 GCA_002072015.1 Radix auricularia | reverse complement strand
GGGGTCTTCTTGTATTATGAAATAACGTTACTTAACTAATTTTTTCTTTAATAATAATATATATACAAAATAAAGGTTTGTTTTTTTTTCCTTGATTTTTTTTTTTCTTTTTAAATTGAAAAAAAAAAAGACAGAGCGTGATGCGATAGACTGATAAAGAAAGAGCTTCATAAAGAGGGGAGAGAGACAAGAATTTTAATGTTTTGTTAGCATATTGAGAGTGGTTACAACGAGCAAAGCATATATTTATAAATGAATTTAAAAAACAGATGAATTATAGAACTAGTGGACCGGAGACTGTTTCATGAATGTCAAGGTCAATGAAGTCTGAGCAGCATTCTATATTTAATGTAGATTTTATTTGATGAAAACGAAAGGTTAAAATCTGTAATTTAAGTGCTGACACTCACTGCACGCTGTCATTTACGAATTAATTAATCTTTGCTATCCCACCCATCTTATATGTGTTAACCCTTGCTATACCACCCATCTGATATAAGAATTAACCCTTGCTATCACACCCATCTGATATATGAATTAACCCTTGCTATCCAACCCTCCTGATATATGAATTATCCCTTGCTATCCCAACCACTTGACACGCTGTCCCCATCAAAATGTTCCTGCCAATTATGACCCAATTATGTCGTTAGAACTCGTCAAGATCGAGACGGTCCAAGATTTTGATCCTTCACTAAATCGGTGGCGTAGATATGAATAGTGTCACGGGAGTGGTGGGGGGGGCTCATTATATTTATTTTTCCCTTTTGGAAAAAAAAAAAACTATGCTTAAGTGCCACGCTTGGCAAATGACCAACTTCCTTCGTCACTGCCCTAAAGAAGTACCACCTGAAGGATATAACTATCAAATCTTTCAACACCGTTGATAACAGGAATAAATAGGACAGACACGAGAGATGGTTGATACATATTAATATAACTAAGGTATCTGGATAAAATCTCAATTCACTTTGCTATACTGTTCAGGAACAACACAAAAACCTAGTGTTGACATCTTCCTTCAAAGACATACTTCAAAAATGGGGTATGCAGTTTGAGTGGCATGCACGCTCTACTGGCATACTGATGGTCACTGGTTCGATTCCATGTGAAGGCAAGGTTTTGTTCCCAGGGCCTAGGGCGTCCCTGAGTCCACCCAGCTCCGAATATAGTTGGGGGAAAAATGGCGGCTGGTAATGCGTGGAACCCTCATAGCCCTGGCCAGTGAACGCTGCTTCACTTGCCAACAGGCCAGCATGGTCTGTGGACGCAATTACCTTCTGTATAGAAGGAGGGTCTGTATAGATAAGAAAAGAGAATAAGACAAAATGTCTACATGTTGATTAAAGGACGTCACTGTACCTCCCTGACTTACTTTACTAACACAAACAATCGTGTGTCGAAATCTGTCATCTGACATTTTACAATGTTATATTTGAGGTTCGATAGTTGGAATGTAATGAAAGATTCCAGAAACACACAGCCCACAAACCCATGCCATGTTTATGTAGGACAAATAACCACATTTATTTGTTGGAGGACACATGTTGCTGACCACTGATTTACTGGAAATATAAAGTAAAGTGTTTGAAGAGCTTGAATTTCATAAACACACAGCACTGATAAGATATGTTTAAAACAATCACTATTTTTAGCACAAGATCAAAAAAAAGAACAAGGCATAAGGTCAATCATGAATTAAAACACAACTGTTTATTTGTAGTATACTCCTTCATGTGAACCTGCACGTATCTCTTTATAGAATATGTGCAACAGTTTTTGTTCAAAGAGAATTTTGTCTCAATCAAATAGTTGTTAAAGAAGAATTCTAAAATGCATGTGTGAAACGTTCAAGTAGTCTTGAGTTGCAAGAATCCTATTTTGTAAATTATATTATAATTGCAGTCTCTTTTTATATGCTAATAAATCATTATATTATTATAGTATAACATTAATATTTTTATTAGCTATCCATTATTAAAATTAATTTTTTCTTTAAAAAAAAGAGTTTAGTTATTGTTCAGGGTGTTGTATAAGGGACATAACTGCGTAATGTTAATGCCCTTTAATTTACATTTACATCATTCAAAATCATATTAACAAAATATTTCACACTTTAACAATAAAGCACACTTAAAATTTATTTACAACTGTGACCAGAAAGAAAATATTTCAATATCTTCTAATAGATGTCAAAGGCCATTGCTTTAATTGTTATCAGACATTACTAAAAATTTAATGAGAAACATAATTCTAAAAAGAGTGTGTAAAAGATATTTCTCTTACAAAACAGATATCTTTCCAATATAACAAACTGAAAGATAAAACTCCAAAAATCAATTGCTCCAAAGAAACTAAATACTAAATATTTTAATCGAGAGCTGCTAAAAAGTTCTACAAGAAATTTAAAAGTATTAGAACACAAATTGAAACAAAAAAGTAGAAAAAAACAACACTTTAATCAATTGTTTTATAGTGTAATCATGTTTTACATTTTCTAACTTAGATTCTATATCTGAATAATGGCTATAAAGACATAATACTTAACTACAATCAGAACTTTTAAAAATGAAATCAAACAAATGCAACATGCATCAAGTAACTGTTTACTTATTCATAACAAAGGGATTCAATCCTGAACAAATATATTTTTAGAATTATGTTATCTTTCTTAACTACTGGTAAATTATTTTATCATGTAGTGACATTAACTTGCATTTTAAGTAATATTTATTTTATTACAAAATCAGATTATATCTACAAGATCTTATCAAATTTAAGATGGAAAATATTTTAATTCTTTCAAAATACTAATAGTAGAAAAATAAGAAAAATTGATAATAATATATGGAGAAATTACAAGAGGGCTGTCATTGGGTAGCATAATTATCTGTAAGTTCATTGACCTATCCAGTAACATAATTCACTATATGTAAATTTACCTATTCAGTGACCTATTCCATAGCATAATTCAATGTATGTTTATTCAGTAACATAATTCACTGTAAGTTCATTGACCCTTCAGGGTACTCTCTAACTCTCCATTGTCCTTCATTTCCTGTATTAAAGTAAAAGAAATAATAAAAGAAAAAATACCACTGAAATATTATGGGTAATAATTTTAAGTCTACCAAGGTAATGATGTTCCTTCCCACTTTACAAAATTTGAAACTCTTTTTTTCTCTGTTTACATTCATTCCTTTTTTTGGTCACTAAATGAAGAATGTTTTGCACTCTCCATCAACTGTGAACTCCTTCAGTTCATTGATATAGTTTCATATTGATTTATTTTTCTCATATCTTGTCAAAATCTAAAGTATTTAAATGTTTTCAATGAGTTAAAACCTAACACAAACTGATCAAGGGCCATCTTTAAATGATGTCATGCTATTTCTGACATGATTCTTAACAGCTACTTGATTGACATTGATCCTTTTTCAGTTTTTAATTTTCTGTTTTGCGGCTTAAATTTTTATTTTGTTATGCCAAACTAAAAGATATTAATTTTTTTAATTTTTTGGTGTGTTTTACAGTATAATGACATACCTTAATTATGTCAAGGCCTCCAATTAATTCCCCTTTCACATATAACTGAGGATAAGTTGGCCAATTGGAATATGTCTTCAGTCCCTGTCTTACTTCCTCATCAGTTAAAATATCAAATGTTGTGTAAGGAACACTGGGAGAAAAGAAGAAAAATACAAAATGTGTAATTTATTACAGAAACAAGGTTTACCCTTCCAGTACCAAGAGCATCTTTTTGCATCAACTAAAGCGCGTGAAATTGCCACATATGAGATATAAACACACACAAAAAAAGAGGATATGACCTTTGACCGCAGTACCAGGCAGAATGTTAAACCATTAGAGTAACAGTGAAATTTAATTTTGATTTTTATATTATGAAAATAACCCATAAATGAATTTTCTGTGCGGATCTGTTGTTGCCTAGCAATTTTGTTTGTGCTACTTACACACACTTGATAGAATAAAATAAATTATTGAATTATACCTTTTATGTGTAATAAATGTTTTTTAATTAAAACTAACTATATAACTTATATTAATATCCTTTTTCATTGATTTCACCCCAGAAATAGCAGCTTTATGGTTTTTCTTAGACATCTAAATTTATATAATCTTTTTTTAGAATAATTTCTATAGTCGTAAATTTAATGTATGGATAAATGTAGGAAAAGTGTAGACCCAAAAAAAAAACAGTTTTGTTAACATCCTTTTCAAAGTCTATAC
This sequence comes from Radix auricularia, assembly GCA_002072015.1. Lineage (NCBI taxonomy): Eukaryota > Metazoa > Mollusca > Gastropoda > Lymnaeidae > Radix > Radix auricularia. The sequence goes on along the minus strand of MUZC01004345.1, from coordinate 309,638 downwards.
AGATCATTATCTTAATTCTTCTATCTAGTTTTGAAACAAAAAAGTAAAAAAATAATTTTACAAGCCAATCAAATTTTGACTTGTTCCAAAATGTCTGGGTCAGGGGAAATAATTAGCAAAATAGTCTCCGGTACTGAAAGGGTTAAAATTAAGTGGAAAATTGATATATCAAATACAGAAAAAATAAACTAACCCAACTTCATCAAGAATAGCAACCGTTGTTTTACTGAATCCACACCGTGGAGCTGATGGAGTTCCTTTCATAAATAACACGACTGGTGACTGATTGATGAGATTTTTCAACCTGAAATTTTTTATGAAATGTTAAGAATTTTCAAAATGCAATTAAGAAATTTGAAATTTGAAGAGACACTTTGGATTTATTCTTATAAAATAAAATTATTTTTTTTTTAAGGAATTCAAAAAGTTTTTTTTTTTAAATTTAATTTTAAAATAAATTTAATTTTAATTTTTTTTTTTACTAGTGAATGTTCTCATTTAGATTTTTTAAAAAAAAAAGAATATTTATGCAGTTAAGGGCCTTTGAATAATAAAGCTTTACACTGATATTTGAAGGGCCTTTAAGAAAATGATTTTCCTCAACATTTCTCAACTATTAGCTTAGAAAGCTAACTTATGCAACATAAGAATACAAAATGGAATAATTCCTCTCTGTCTGTCTAACAAAAATATCTCTAATGTCTTAATTGTAATGCAGTTTTTATAAACATATAAAGTGACTCAAAATATAATAATTATTTCCCAAAATGACAGCTTATCAATAAATTATTCATTCCCCTTTGGAATGTTAACACTTTATGTGTAATTGGGGGTTTACTGACAAAATGGCCCTAATCAAAACAGCCCCTGTCAAAACGGCCCTGGACTAAACAGCCCTGGACTAATCGGCCCTGGATAAATAGATGTTAATGGAATAAAAAATATACTCAAATATTATATAAGTATTTTTGCTAACCAACTTAGTTCACAAGAAAAAATAATAACATCACAAGAAACCATTTAAGAACAGTTACTCTATCTATATGGTAGCAAGTCACAATTGTTTGTTGAGAAGAAATAATATCATAAAATCATAAGAAATTATTTTACAATTTTACCACTTTCTTAAAAAAAGTGAAAAAGTTAAAACAAAGTTAAAATGCAAAAAAAAAAAGAGAAAGTTTTTTTTAAAAAATGTAAACAATTTGTCTGGGGCCATTTTTATCGGGGCCGTTTTGTTAGGGCCCTTTTGACGGGTCACCGTAATTGGGTTTACGAGATTATGGTTAAAATTGTTTGGTTCAAAGTGTCTGTAAGAAACACTGAGGGTTTCAGAATATGAATGGGTATGACATGTTCAAAGTGCCTGTAAGAAACACTTACCGTGTATTTAGGTCCTCAGTTTTAGGAATCATGTCTTTGAGTTCTCCTGATTCCACCATTTCTTTTACAATATCAAGTCCTCCCAAAAGTTCACCTTTCACATAAAGCTGTGGGTAGGTGGGCCAGTTGGAGAATGATTTTAGACCTGCCAAATTTTCATTTGATAAATTTATTTATTTTTTAAAAAATGTAGACAAAATTCTTTTTTTAACTTCAAAAAATTAATTCAAATGATTTTTTAAAACAAAAACTACTACAAAATGGATGAGGCAGATTTTTTTAATAGAGAAAAAAATTATTGATCTCACCTTGACGAACGTCATCATCTTCTAATATATCAAAGGTTGAATACTGGATTCCTTGCTCATTTAAAATTTGAGTGATTTGGCGACTGAATCCTATAGTGTTGAAAAACACACAAAAAATAATAAAGTTTTAAATACCCCAAAAATGGTGACTGTAATATAATGCTTTTTAATGATAATTTTTATGTTGAATATATTGACTTCAGAAAATTTATTTCTAAAAGGGCTGCATTCCTCTTTGCGGTTCCTTTAAAAAGTTCCAGGAGTGGATAGACACAGAAAGAAGTCTATTTTTGTGCCTGCCTTCTTTTGAAACAGCTTCACTAAATTTATGGAACAGGCTTGCCAAATCTTTGAGGGAGTGTGGCAACAGAGAAACAAAAAGGAAACATTGAAAAACTTTCATTAGTTTAAGCTACTTTTTGAAGATCAGAGTTTGACAAGCATGCTGACAATTGGGGATGTAGAAGAAAGCCACCATTAACATCATTATGAAAGACTTTGTCTAAGTGTAATTATTCAGGCTTTAATATCAACACTTTATGTGTGAGAAAACATTCTACTATCCAAAGAAATTATTGCTGAGGCCTTCGTCCAGTTCTACTGAGTTTCAAATAAATATCCACTGCATATTCCAAGCCACTTTTAAGATTTATAGTCAGGAAAGAAATATAATTTTTCTCCAATGGACAATTGTAATCAAAATGTGTGTACTAGACTACAATGACAGAACTCAGTGGCTTTCAATGGTTAACTCTGACCGTAGTTATTGACATTTTTTGTTACTTGAAGATTACATTTAACTGTAAGGTTTACTTAATATTTAAAAGTTAATAGTTTGTTCTAGTTTTCTGGAGCAGTTTGTAAACTTAATTTTAAGTTAAAAAACAAGCCATTATATTTCTTGTATTTTAATAAAGTGTTAAATAAAGCTCACAAAACAAACCAATAAAAGATTTTGCTCTCTAATTTTAAATCATTACTAGAAAATAATAATATTTTACAAACCACATTTAGGTGTCTCTGGGGATCCCTTCATAAACAGCATAACAGGTGCAGAATTGATTAGTTTTTTTAACCTCTCATTGAGGTCCTGAAAAAAGATTTAGGTTAAATGAAAATAAAATATAACACCCTTATAGAGTAATGGCAATTAAATGTCAATAATGTGGTTTTTATCTCCTAAAGTTTTGAATTTTTATAATTTTTTTAATTAACTTTTTTTTTTTAAAATCTTAAATTTTTAGATATATAAAATGACACAGACTTAAAGATTTATTTTTAATGATTCCGTTAATGATATAAATTAAACTAAACTCATTTCAGAAATTAAAAATACATTTAAGTTACATATTCACCTGCTTGGATGATGGCTTATTTAAATTTAAATCACCCACAGTGCTAAATGAATGTTTTGTTACTTTCATAGTGAGTTCAGCAGCATTAGCTCCATCTAATCTGTCAATTTGTTTTCCAGACTGCAAATAAAGTGCCCATAAATTTGTAAAACAAAACTAGATAAAACAGAAGACAAGAATTTCACATAGTAGCATACATTTATAGATTTTATTAATTATGTATGTTTATTACTATCAAATAAATGATTATTTAAAATAACCAATGAAAGAGACTGTATAGGATCTTTATATTAATCTGCTCATTTATTCTGAAATCTAATTGATAAGTCACCTTAAGAAATATAAATGTGGGTGCAGCCACTATCTCAAATTTATAAGACACTTCAGCCAAACTCTCAGCATCTACCTAAAATAAAAGGAGAAAATATTATAGTTCTCTAAAGGGCCTGCATAAATTAAATCTGCATCCTAACAATTTTAGGATATCAATGCTTTAAATATTTTCAAACTCAAATAATTAAAATACCTTACCGTGAGAAAAGTCACATGCAAGAATTTGGGATCTTTGGAAAGTACATTGATAACTTCACCCATTTGCTGACATTGCTCTGCCCATGATGCAGCAAAATGAACAACAACAAGATGACTGAAAAATTAAATGTTAATAAAAAAGACCAATGAAGGCAGTTCTGAAAGTAACTCGAGAAAGGTCAAGTGATTTTGAGGGTGAAACTAACTTTAAAATAGCAAATTCCATGGACACAACAAGCGAATATGGAAAATATTTGGCATGAAATCCTTGTTAGTATCTTTGTTATGTAGCACATGACCTGGTAATCATCTTTAGCTAAGAATTTTTTTGGCTTAAATATTAATTTACATCTAATTAAAAAAAAGAGATACACTTTTTATTATCATGACCAATTTCACATAATGGGATAGCACTTAAACATTTATGTTTATTTAAGCACATTAAAACTTCAACTGGTTAAGTCTACTTAATTCAGAAAAAGAATTGATGTTGTATTTTAAAATGCTTACAACTAGTTGTGTTGCATTAATTATGTAATTATATTTTTTTTTAATGTGATTCAAAGGTAGTTTTGAAGGTTTTCTTTATCAACATAAGCAAAAGTAAAATTATTTTGAAATAAATTACATTTTATCTCCAGATGACAAAGTCACTCAGTAGCAACAAATTTGTGTGAATTTTTTTAAATTTACACATTAAAAAAAAAACAACAACACAATGAGTGAGCATTTTAAAAAATGCCCTAAAAGGGCACAAAATGGGGGGGGGGGGAAACTAATTGAAAAAAGTGATTATGAGGTCATAACTTTTGAACCACTTGAAATAAAAAGATGATCTTTATGTTTTTGTTAATCATCAAGCATTTTCTATACAGCTGTATTACTTTTATATTTTAAAAATTAATTTGAAATTTTCATCCAAGTACCTAAACTTTAAAGCGTTATTAAACTTATTTTTATTGTTAACTATGTTTTAAAAATTTATACTGATTTTGAAATATTTTTATAGTTAAATATTAAGTTAAACTAAAACTTGTAATATTTTAATTACAAATCCTGATTCTTTTTTAAAAATATTTTTTTAAAAATAATAATTGTAATTGTAATAAGTTTTCAAATATAATGTTTTACAAATCATTGGACCTTTCTGTAACATTCCTTGAAATAACACTTGAGAAATGAGACTTAGCAATAATTTCTATTGTTAATGTGCAGGTTTTTTTTCCCATCTTTGATATTATTTTTTTGTGTTGCTTTTAAAAAACAAAATTTAGTACAGAATTTTATTTTTTAAAGTCTTTAACTCTTATCTTATCTTAGATATACAGACGCTCCTTCTATGCAGAACATAATTGCGTCCAAAGACCATGACAGATGATCTGTTGGCAAGTGATGTAGCGGTCACAGGCCACGGCTATATGGGTTCCACGCATTACCCAGCCGCCTAACTATTGTCTAGTTAGGTACCCATTCAGAGCTGGGTGACTCGCCTTCACGTGGATTCGAACTCGTGGCCATCGGTACGCCAGTCGAGCGCGCTACCCCTCGACCACCACGTCTTAATGTGCCAACGATAATCCACGGTTTATCTTTTTTTACCAAAGCATGATAATGTGCGACTCGATAGAACTATCTTTAGAAATGAAATTACAGAAAATAAAAACTCTTCAGTGTGTGAAAAAAGATGTGTTCGACTTTCGGCAATGGCGGCTGTTTCCCTCGCTAGTGTTATCACTCGATTCCCGAAGTTTTTACGTTTTTTTTCTAGAAGATGTGATTTCGCTATACTTTATTACTAAAGTAATAGTACTAAACTACAGGTAAAAATAGTTTTAAATTCAAAACGGTCTTTCAGATACATAAAATAACCATTCTTATCCTAAAAGATGACGTCAGTATGACAATAATAATATAAATAGATTTTATTCAATTTTTTAAATTTCATACTCCGTTGATCGCAATTTGGGAAATTCTTACGGCACTAAGGCGGAACTTTTCCGAAAACCTTATTAAGATTTAAGACAGGTGAAATAACTCAATAAAACAAAAAATGTCAATTGCCTGTTTGTGTTACTTCCCTTGAAATGTTCAGTTTAATGACATCATACATCTTTATTTTTGGCTTTTATCAAAATTATAAATTAATTAATCAGTAATTTTTCAAAAGTTAACTATCAAATTTAAATTATCGATAACAGCCCTAATTATTATTATATGTTATGCATGTATATATATGTATATACATGATATTACATGCCTATAAATTAAAATCTGTCAATAAATGACGTCACATGTTGTAAAAAAAACTTAGAACTCCATCCAATATGACTTTGGTACACAGGTGAAGCAGTTATGACACTAGTATTCCTATCTTGTGTTATGACTAGTGGTAGCAATAGCTTTCTCGCAAATGAATGTTAGAGGAGTAGGGGGAACAGGGATTCTAGGAAAGGGAGAATAAGTTTTTTGGGTGATGGGGGTAAATATTCTTAAATTTTAGGCAATTAAGTATTTAAGCAACCTTCCGATTATGAAAAATAGCAAAAAATGAAGAAAAGAAAATGTACACAAAGTTGATGTCTCTAAATCACAATAAAACAGACAAGGCATAAAATACGCTTTCCTTAAAAAAGCTAAAATTAAAAATCAATAGCTTTACCTAAACCAAACCCCAACACCTTGCATTTTCCTAAAATTCTAAAGCTAAAACTAACCTAAACCCTAATACCTTCCATTTTGGAAAATCTTTTTAGAACAATTTTACACAAAAATTAACAAAACTTTCTGCCATATGGAATTAATCAAATCCACAATTTCACCTGACTGCAAAATCGTTTTCCCGTTGTGGTTTTCACTGTTACTTTAGATACTTCACCTTCCTCCTTTTTCTTATATTCTATGTCCTTGTTTATTTTTGTTTTTCTTTTCTTTTCATTTTATCACATAGACTTTAATATGTTTTAATTTTAAGATATATGTAAGTAAATGTTTTTGTACTGATGAAGGCATGAGCTGAAACGTTTACCAGTATTTGTATTAGTTGTTAATAAAGCTTAAATTTATTGTTTTCTTACACAAATAGTTTGTGTAATTTGTTTTCTGCCATGATGCTATTGCAACTGTAACAGTAACTGTGAGCGAAATGAATTTTCGAGGGCGATTCTACACCATTATTTTTAAAAATGCGCATAGCATAATAATATAGTTCCGCATTTTTATATTTTCAGAATGTAGAAGGGGAGGGGGCCACTCCTTTACCCCACCCCGATGTTTTTTAATTTGTAATTAAATATTAAATTAAACCCCACTCCTTCTGTCCCCTCTTTTGTCTACAGTCTATACTCGTGTGAACACAATCCCATCCTTTCCATTGTTAAATTCCTTACATTCTGGCGCAAGGGGAGGTAATCGTAAAAATAAGAAAACAAACATTTAAGGGAAGCAACTCTCAGCCAGCACCAGGTAGTGTCGATGTGACATCATGGTCAGAAAAATATTTTTCAGCCATAGCAACTTAGTATTTTCGAAGTGTCTGCTGCTATGAATTGTCGTAACAATGTGAAATAATTTTATTGCTGCTACTAGTCATAGCAGTAGTTTACTGGCTAATGAGCCTAATGTTACGACTAGCCGTAATACTAGTGACATCCTAAATAACTAAATACTAAATTGAGATAATTATTGAATTAAATAATTAAATTTTTTTGTCCTTTCTTTTCTTTCATTTTCATTATAATTACTATTATTATTAATACTAATTTTTAAAAAAAAGTAATTTTATAAGTCCATAATGTCTAAAGACTATAGTCTTATTTTTTTTTCTTCAAATTTTAATATTAATTATTAATAATATTATAAATTATAACTATCATTATCATTAGTAATCATTAGTTAATTTAGTTTCATTAATTTATTGTTTATTTTATTATTTAATATTAATATTTAGTATCTAACAAACTTGCCCTCCAGCATCAGTTAAAATTTTATTAAATCTCTCGACATCTTTGATCAACTCCACTGTGTTGGAGGCTAAATTATTGGTTTCGGTCATTCTTATTAATTTGTTGAATTCAAGAAGTTATTAAAAGTTTGCAGTTAATATTTCAGTATTTTCAGGTAGATCTTTGAATTCTTTGTAGTTCTTTGGTCATGGAATATCTTAACTCACAATTTTGTTGGTAATTATCCCCCTTGAGATAACTATTTTCTATCGGTTTCGCTACCGTACATAAATATTGGAAAAAAAAAAACACTTTTGAGTTCCTATTGCTTATTTAAAAATGTTTTAACTTTAACCTTAATTTTTTATAGTATCATACCCCCACCTTTTCGTATAGCATCGCTGAATAGAAGTGTCAAATGCGTCAAAAAAAAACAAAAAAAAAAACTTTTACAAATGTAATACAGATATAAAACTAAAATACTACCTCACCCCGGTGAGACTTATACTAGAATATGCATTTTCTTTATGGCCCCATCCGCCAAAGAAAATATTGATAAACTAGAACAAATTCAAAAAATAGCTGCCAGATTCATTACTGGAGAATATTCAAAACTCATAAGAGTAACACCATTACTTAAATCATTAAACCTTGAAACATTAGAGGATAGAAAAATCAAGACTAAAGTAGTAATTATACATAAAGCAATTAATTCTAATTTAGAAATAAAACACAGAGATAACTTGATACAACCCTCAGATAGACATAAGGATAAAAACACCTTTATTATCCCGTAAGGCCGTAAGCAAGAACAAACACATACAAGATTTCTTTCTTCCAATTCGGTATTCGGGCCTGGATGGCTTGCCTGAAGAAACCAGGAAAGCCAACACTTTATCATCATTTAAAACTCTAATAAGAATACAGGACTAAACACAAACCAAAGATATACATAGGATGCAATAATCTTCTGTACAGAAGGAGCGTCTGTAACATATAAGGTAAGATACGCCGTTAAATTGCAAAACAGCTACTAAGCTACCATCGATTTTCTCCTACGCAAGATACTACGATCAATCTAACAAAACAAGGGGCTTTGAGCTAGTTTAACAAAAATTAAATTAATTGGTGACGTAAACAAACGAGCCAATTTCTTTCAATAATGCGATTAGCGCAGTGCCGGATTTAAACTTGATGGGGCCCAAAGCTATTTGACACATGGGGGCCCTTTTATCTTATCTTATCTGTTACAGACACTCCTTCTGTACAGAAGATTATTGCGTCCTACGCTTATCTATGGTTAGTGTTTAATCCTGCATTCCTATTACTATAAGATTTTTAAATGATGATAAAGGGTTGGCTTTCCTGGTTTCCTCAGGCAACCCATCCACGACCGATTTCCGGACAGGAATTACTATGTATAATTACTAATCTACTCTTGGTTCTGCTATCCTCTACTCTAATGTTTCAATGTTTAATGATTTAACTAATGGTGTTATTCTTTTTCAGTTTTGAATATTCTCCAGTAATGAATCTCGCAGCTCTTTTTGGAATTAGTTCTAATTTATCAATGTTTTCTTTGGTGGATGAGTCATCATGGGTCCCATACAGATGATACATATTATAGTATAGAATAGGTCTCACCAGGGTGAGGTAGCATTTTAGTTATATATCTTTATTACATTTGTAAAAGTTTCTTTTTATAAAACCTAAAGTTTTTTGTTGTTTTTTAATAACTTCATTGACACGGGGATTCCATGATTCTTTCTCATTTATTATGACTCCTAAGGGGCACGGTTGTCGAGTGGCATGCGAGCTCGGCTGGCGTACCGATGGTCATGGGTTCGAATCCATGTGAAGGCGATGACTTGTTCCCGGAGCCTAGGACGTCATTGAGTCCACCCAGCTGGATAATGTGTGGAACCTTCTTAGCCATGGCCTGTGACCGTTGCATCACTGGCCAATAGACCAGCCAACAGTCGGTAATGTGGACGTAATAATCTTCTGTTTTTAGAAGGGGCGTTTGTATAGATAAAACAAGACGTTATTTTGCCCTTTTGAAGTCCAGATATTCTTTATGTTCTATACATGGAAAAAAAAATCGGGGCTCCAAGAAGGTGGGGGCCCTAAGCTATAGCTTTTTTGGCAAATTGGTAAAACCAGCACTGGATTTACATAAGTGTCATAAGTCATAAGACACAGTTACATGAAAAAGCCAGTCCCAGGAACCCTCGGATGAGTAGAGTGGTCGTCGTGGACTCGACGGACGAACAACATACGGAAATATAGTAACGGAAGTTACGTTATCTTAAACTTTTTTTCCTTGATCAAAATAAAACAAAACGTGTGAAGTACTAGTTATAAATTACGATTTTTGTTAGAATTTATCTTTGAATTTTTGACACTCTTAAACAGAATGGCATTCTCCCTTTCAAATTTGGTAGGTAACCCAGTTTATTTTGTAAAGTTTTGTCTTGAGACTTGAGTTCTATATTATAAAGTTAAGTCCTTATTACTTATTAACAATAGACTACTATAGTCAGTAACTAATACTACACTTAGACTTAGTTCACTTAGACTTGACTTAGTGAACTTAGTCACTTTCACTTCATCTGGTCAGTCTAAGAGTCTAAGTCACTAGGCTAGTTTTTTAGGACTAGACTGACTGGAGACTGGAGTTGAGTACAGTTACAGTGTACAAGTACAGTAAAGTAAAGTACAGTGGTACAGTACAGTTGACTCAAGTTGACTGGTATAAAGTCAATGAGTGGTGTACCTAGGCCTAGGCCAAGAAATCAATTGACATTGTCATTGAGTCATTGTTTTTCAATTTTTGGGCGGCGTAAAGGCGTATGTGTGAGTGTGTGTACCTGCTACTAGTACCTAGCAAGTAGGAATTTAGGTTAGGCCTGTTTGCGCCACCACCATGGCATTTTTTATTATTATAATTATGATATTTTTAATGGAAAAAGTGTTAAAGGCAGACAACTCGACAAGTGATCTGGCGTAGGTACTTGGACAAAATTTTCAAATTAAAGGTATAGCTTTAAGATCTAGTTGGTTGGAAAGGGCTTGAAAAATGCAATTTATTGATACCAAAATTATAGTTTTTTGTTATTGCTAAAGAAAGTTATGATTTTTTTAGGGAATTATTTTGGGATACCTCCGCTAATTGAGACATATAAGAAAATTTAAAACAGACAAAAGTGAAAATTGGGCAGTAAGACTGAGACAGCTGTTTAAAATAGCAGTTAATTAAAGTTATTTCAGAAATGACTGAAGATAACCATAACAAACCATATATTTCTGCATTCGTCATATCATTGCCTAATCAAGCGTCCTAAAATTAATTCTGAATTACGCAAGATTGGCTCATTAATATTCAAAATGGCCGTCAAATTTGCATATGCGATATTTTAAATTGAGCACAACTTAAAAATAATTATCCAAAATATTAAGTCAAGCACATCAAACTGTCCTTGTTGAAAAGGAGAACAATAATTGACAATAATACTTTATTAAAATTGATTGATGTAGTCGAGTATCCCTAAAATATTACTTTTTTTTTTGTATCTTGGAAAATAAATTTTTATTTATAAATGCAAATGAATTATCTATTTATATTGCTTTTTAATTAGTATTTTATACCATAAGTAACTTAAAATAGTGTTATTAATATTGTTTAGCAGTTAGATTAGATCAAATTTGAAAATAATTGGCTGAGGTACATAGATGGAAGTTTTGGCCATCTTGAAAAATAGGGAAAAACCATGCAGTGATTGTTTTGATAAATTAAAAGAAAATTTGGGGGAGGTTGGGGGGGATGGGACTTAATCAATTCTTGTAGATATTTGGATGCTGAAATCAGTGGTTACCATTAAAATCGCGAGTGGGTGGAATCTAAAAGATATTTATATTATTTATGTAGTTTATTTACTGTAACTCAACTAATTACATTTTTTTAAATGAAATTCAGCACACAAAAAATTGGAGAACATAGTTAGTAATGTTCAGCATCCAATTATCTTTAAAATGATATATCCCACATCCAATTTCATCAAGAAAGTACACAGAAAAATGCAATTATCTTTACACATATGCACATTGTTTACATTTTTAAGTGGACAAAAAGTTGAACAAGGGGCGTAAAACCCAGCAAAGATTTTTCACAAAGTGAAAAATGATTTATCCAAGTACCTACGACAAGACTTTGCTAGTGCTACGACATATTGTAACACTAGCAATGAGCAACATCCCTTTGAGTTGTCTGCTGTCATGACTGGACTGGTCGTAAAGAAGGAGCGTCTGTAACATATACGATATTATTAATATATGCTGTATTTTAATTATGCTAATACTGCCTAATACTAATACTTTAATACTAAACAGTAGTCAATAGTTCTCATAATTTGTCATAATTAAATTTCATGATTAGTATGTAAGCTAATTATTGAATTTTAAAGATAAAAAAGCTTTATTGGTGTACACTTAATGACAAACATTTATAAATTTAAAAAATCGATATCTAACATGAGCATCCCTAGATAAAGTGACAGTTGCATGCTGGTAAAACTGGTTGTGGGATTGAATCCCGTTCCCGTCCAGATTTTAAAAGTTTTTTGTTTTGTTTGTTAAACCAATCACAATGAATGCGCTGGTGATTATAATTTGTGTTCTTCTTTTCTGAAAAGCAGATACGTTGATTAAATCTTAAGGGTCTACTGATATGCATTTTTGTTAGTATTACCAATATTTTTTTTTCCAAAATGAAGTTTCTGATACTGATAATACTGATATGTTTATAAGCTCCAGATCATGACCTTCTACTACAAATGTAGACCTAAGGACATATGAATATGACTCACGACAAAACGAACTGTCCTTTTAACAGTGTACAAAAACATTATTAACTCTTTTTAAACCTTCGGCTTTGACTTACAATTGTTAGTTTTAACCAACACGGCCAACTTTTATGAATGAAACAATGAGAACAAAGCAATAGTAATAGTAATAGAGTGAAAATGAGGTTGAATGATGAATGGAATGGTTTCCAATGACAAGTCTGTACACAATAAATTTAATAATTCCCTATGAAACTAATTGTTTTAGATTCCTGCAATTGTGCGCAAATCTTTGCTAACGTAACGCTAGCAACATCCTTTTAATGCTCACCTTGTAATTATTATTGACTATTTATATTTATAAAGCTTTTCAGTTCTTAATGTTGGTCAATATTTTTTAGATGAAAATTTAAAGAAGTAACGGTCTCTCTATCATTGAGTATGATCATTTTCATCATCAAGCGTCAAATTAACTATGAGTCTTGAGTGCAATCTGTTAATAAGGGGAGATATTCTATATATCTTCTTATATATATCCAAAATTAAAATGAATGAGTGATTAGGAACAGTGAAAGTAATTAATAGGCTATTATTAAAATATTCTTTTTTATCATTATCAAATAATAAATGGCAGTTTCTAATCTACTGGCTGGTGGCTCAATAACTAATGGTCTGACTCATATATCTGATTTTAAACTCATCTCAACAAGAGTCATTATCAATGTTGATCCTTATAAAAAATCAAATGACCATCCAATCTTTTAATCATTCAATAATATTAATAGTGTTAAACTTAATATTTACACTAACAAATAATTGATTGTGTTGGAAATTCTAAGAGATCATAAATGTATATTTAAACTGTATTTTTGTTTGTTTTTTCAAAAGGGCATGCTAGAAGATATCTCATAATTGGTATCACTAGTAACAAGTATCATTGTATTCTCAGTTGTTATATTAAGTATTATATTTTCTTAGTTATCATTTTTATGATTCTGAGGAATTTAGTTTATATAAAAGCATCTGGCTTTTAACAATTTTCATCTTATCCCAGAATGCCTCTGAATTACAACAAGTTGGTGCTGCCTTGACAAGACCAGAGGAGCTTGGTAACAATGTAAGGCACAATATCCAAAATTAATTGGACAAAGAAAACAGTTAAGCTAAACGCTAAATAGGCTTTATCCACTGTGATTTAAGTTTGCCATGTTATAATCAACATGGAAAATATTTCATATAAATGTTTCTTTAAATTATGTGACTTAAGTAGGCTTTCCTCACCAAATTAATAGAAGTATTTTTGTATTTTTAAGAATATATTTTTAAAATATTAAATATATCAATTTCAAATTTTTTTAAATGTCTCACTTTTATTTTTTGTATATTTAATTTCTGATTTATGGTTTTCCTTTTCAAGTACCACTTCAAACTACAACCAATCCCAAAAAACAACAACTGAGCAAAAAAAAACTATGAGGAAACATTTATCTCAAGTTCTACTTATTTCTCATTATCTTTTTGATTTTGCAAAACTAAAGCTCCCTTATTCAGAACTTTTTTTTGTCATGTAAAGGTCATATGAGTGCATTAGCTTATCTTACAGTTTGATTAAAAAGATTTAATACTTATTACTACTAAAAGTATGATTTAAAGGTATTTAAAATACTTCAAAAAGTGATATGTTTAGCAAATCTACATTAACATTTTTAGGAACATTTGGTTTGAAAATGATTCCAATAGCTACTTTTAAAAGAAAATTAAGGATGATTAGACAACCCATATTCACTTGCAATTACTTTGAAAATGTAAAATCTGTTTTTGTGTCTGCAGCTTCATTTGAGCATTGTTTCAATTTAAATATAATGTAACTAATATTTATTTAACAGACATTACAAACATATAGTCATATAGTTAACATAAATACATTTTCATTAGTGTATTAGAAATATAAGTACTAAAGTAATGTTTATATACAAGTTGCCACCTTATGTTCTTAGCATGTATTTTTCTTTTCATGGTTGTTTATTATTCATATCAACAGCTTAGAAATATTTTTCTCTTGTAAAAATATGATTGCCTGGAGTTGTGACTTAAATTTTGAATCCAAATGATTCATACATTAACCAATAGGATTCAAAACTATAAGTAACATCTTTTCTGGAATTTTATAAGTTTGCTGTTATTTCTTAGAGTAACATTGAAATGCAGTGGGCTATGAAAGCAATGGATCATGCAACTGTACATTACAATGTAAGTTAAACAATTAGAAGTTTTTTCTTTCTATGAGGGTCAATTTTCAATTTGATCATTCTGGCACCTCTGTATGTTGAATGATTGGCTGAGTGAGGTGTTTCTTCACCTTTTGACTCAAATGAACATTTTTTAAAAACTAAAATTATTCTATAACTTGTAATTATGTCTTATAAATTAAATCATTTGACAAATACAACGTAGAGGATTTCACATATAATGCTAAAAAAAAATTTCAATATTTTTATTTGTTTAGCTCATCACTTCTGTGGATGCCTCCTGCCTGAGATTGACAAAGATTGATGACAAAATATATTCAAAGTTTCGAGAAGAGTTTCCTGATTTAAATGTTTCAAAAATAATTGAAAATGATTTGAAAACACCAGAAGCTAAGGAGGTATACTTAATTTTTGTAATAAAATTGTATACTTAATTTCTGTTACCATGATCTTTTTATATAAATGTCCATTCAAAAAGTGTCACATCTTGTCACATATATATAAATATAATTGAAATTGCTCATTAATTAGTTTGATTTTAGGTATTAATTAGTAAATGTATTTTTCTGCACTCAGATAATAAGAAAGGTAACCATAAATATACAATAACTTATAGTTAAAGTAATCTTAATAAGAAAAGCTTATTTCAAAATATTAAATAGTTTTAAATTGAATTAAGTCATCAGGTTACTGGTATTATCTTCCCTGAGAAAAACTTTTGACTTTATTGGAAACTCAGTGCTAAATTAAAGAAGTGGATGGAAACAAAATTCAAGTGGAAGACATAGCAACTGAAAACAAATGACTGCTTGTAGAAGTGTCAGAATTTAAGTAGTCAGGGAGAAACTTTGCACTCAATACTAATTATGAGAGCTATGTGTAATTGTTCCATTCAAAAATGCTAACAACACCAAAAACACAAGCGTGAAGATTTCTAACGCCTGAGTAGGATCAATAAAAAATCAACTTTCAACTTCAAGCATAAAGAATTTAAAATTGGAATGGTGAAAGGGTTGGGCTTATGTTTGCATTGGTTTAATTTGCCTGATAAATTTAATTATACTTTTCCTTTTTATAAACAGAAATGGAGAAACTTCTGTGAATCATTCAAGGGAGAAATTGAAGATTACAACATGGGTACTTTATTACGACTAAACTGTGAAGATGATTATAACCCTGACAGTACAATATTTAGTATGTAATTTTAAAATTATTTTTAGACAATGTTATAATTTTTAAATAGAAAATATTGCATAAGATATTGAATGTATCATTAGCTACTTATTTAAGAGCAAACTTTTTATAAATGTTGAAGCATCCAGTAAAATGACATAAAATATGTAAAAGTTTTTGTAGTGGATTTTAGAGGTAAAAAAGGTTCTTGTTAAAAAATGATAGAACATGTATTGGATTCATTTTAGCAACAAATTATCATTGTTACCCATAAATGGATGGGCATTGTTTCAATAAGAATGTTTATGATTTTTCCTTAAAATGAAATCAATTTTGTCCAGATGGAATTGTAGTATTTCAATTAGCACATAAGAAAGATAATGAGGTACATAAAAGTTAGTAAACATAACATAAAAATTTATTGATTATCTACTGAGTAGAATCTTAATTAAACTCTGAATTGAAACAGATTTCTGTAACATTCCAACTGACAGTGTAAAAATATTTATTAATAACTCTTGGTCGGAAGGCTTGACAGGAAGGAGATGTTTCGTATGAAAGGAAGCCGACAGCTTTGAAATACCGACACCACTCAGAAAGCCCCTCCCCCACACTTGACTCCCTCTTCAGTGGGATGGGGGATTAAGATTTTTCCTTTTACTAGATTGGAAAATTCGACTTATGGAGGTTGGAAGCCTCATTTGCTTTTATCCATGTATATTTTTCATTTTAGGTGTCAGAACTCAGTTTTTAGCTATTGAAATCGCAAGAAACAGAGAGGGTCTTAACAGCTGTTTGTTAAAGAAGAAGGAAAACATAAACAAGTCATAGCAAGAAATGCAAGTTTTATATTTATAATTTATATAGTTTTAAAAAAATGATTTTTTTATGTAATGACTAATATGATAAAGTTAGAACACTCATCTCAATCAGAGTTAATAAAATTGAGGAGACAAATAAACCTTAAGATGTTTCTTTTTTTATTAAATTTTAAACCAACGGCCAACAAGGCAACATATAGAAGAAATATTATCTAAGATTTTAGTCGCTGATATAGACTTTACTTATTTTTAAATTAAATTCCAATGTTTATGGTTCAAATGAATTACTTTAAAAGTCAAGTCTTAAATTTAGTAGTTTCCGTATTGGAGAACTGTAAATTAAATATTTAATACCTTTCAGTGGGCATAAAGTTAAATTCGTTTTTGAAAGAAAGTCATTTCTTCACTATCTAGTATTAAAGATTTTACCATTTAAATTTCAACAAATTTAAAAAAAAAAATTAAGCAATAATGACTGCTACCAACATTACGGGAAAAGTGACTTAACTTGAATGAAAGCTGAAAAGTTAAATTTATTTACTGTCTGCCTTTGGATTGGTCAGTCTGTCGAAATTCTTCCATTTATACAGAATATCGGTTTGGATTTTGTATGTTATTGAAAGTCAATTTTCATTTGATATCTTTTTCTCATTTCAAAAATGTTTACCATCTCATAAAATGGTCTCATGCAACAAAAATTTTCTTGCAAACACCATCCATTTGCCAGTAGAATGAAATGATTTTTTTTTACTGTGTCATACAAATCATCCTAAAAAAAATAAAGTAATTTAATGACATCACATTAAAGATAGATTGGACTGTGTTTGAATAGGTGTCCATTAGTTAGCTGTGTACATTACTTAATTTATTTCCTAAAAATATTGTGAGTTAATATCATTTGATGAGCATTTCTTATTTGAATTTAAAATTAAGTAGAAGTCACAATGTAAGGATGTTTTTGTAAGGTCTTTTGTTTATTTGTCTAAGGTATGAGTGTGAAGTCTCTGGCATCATTAGAAGATGAGTAAGGTGGTGTTATATAAACAATCATTTGAGCACCCCCCCCCCCCACACCATTTTTTTCACAACCAAAATGATGTGGTGCCCAGTTGGATTGTTTTGATGGTGCACCTATTAAGATCCTTATGCACAGAGCTGCTGGTACCATTCTACATGTAGGGCGGTGCAATTTTTTTGAATTTTAGTCAAACCTTGATGACATGTGAAAAAAAAACCTTTGGCATTTAATTAAAAATAAAGAATTAAAAAATTTTTCAGTGTTTCTCATTTACCTAATTAGGTATTAACTTGTCATGACATATGTATAATGTATATTCATTTTTTGCTTGTCTCTAATGAGATTTTCAATATTTAATTTTAAAGGTTTCAAAACCACTTTATGAAGACTATGAAAAAATTATGGAAAAGATTTTTGTCTTTGAATTTTTTATTATAAAATTTCAGAACATTGCATCTCAATCAGAGATGTTATGAACTATCCTACAGAAATATATATAAATTGTATTGCACAGACTTTTTTAATATACAAAATACTATACATGACTTGTATGCATAATGAAAGATATGCATCAATAGTTTACATTTTTGTGCACTATCTTCTGTTATTCTCACAGATATGTATATGGATAGTAATTTTTAAAAAAATTTTGTATGCATTTTGCATCCCGTTTGGTTTTGTTTTTAAAACCCAAAACATTGAAACAAGCTTAACTTTCACCTCCCCCTCCTCATATCCACAAACATGTTTATATTTATAGTAGCAGTGTGAACATTTTTTTTGTTCCTTGCAATCTGAGGCCCACAATGGATTATAATTATAATATAAAAAAAAGTATAACTATGAAAGTCTGCCTTTTCATCTCAAGGCCTATCAAAACCAACTTGACTATGATAAAAACTGAACTGCCTCATTATCTAAGCAGGAGGCACTAATTCCAATTTTAAAACTTTTCATTTAAGTTGTAAACATCTTTGGGAGGGGGGGGGGGGAAAGACATCTGCAACTGAACATAAAGATATTAAAACTACATCTTAGGTCTGCATTGTGAAAATTAAATTAATGTGGCATAATTTTTTTAAAAACCATTTACAGCCCAGAAAGATAAATTTATTATGTACAACACAGTAAGGAGATAGCCGTAAAACAATATTGATTGTAATATGATATGTTTTTAAAACATACCTGACAGGTAGTTAGAAATCCACGGAACTATAAATGTACACACATTTATTTTAAACGTAATCATCAAATATTTTAATTTTTATATAATTTTATATAAAATCAAATATTGCCAATTTAATTTTTCTAATAAAATTTTACTCTTTAGTAAATATATCAACTATCTATAAATCAAACTGTTAGAATTTATTTAGGCTTGGAATACTTTTGAAAGCTGAATGTGTTAAGAATGACAATGTATTTATGAAGAGTCCCTGGTGGCCAGTGATTTTCTAAGCATAATGTTCCATAATAATAATACTGAAGATTTCTTAATATAGACTTGGTGGCTACACTTACAGTATAAATTTTAAAAAGTACAATTTTAAAAAAATAAAGACATTGTCGTCACTAATAAGAGACTGCTGATAGTAATGCAGCAGATATGAAATTATTTTAATGTATGCATAAGTGCTGCTTCCTAGTTTTAATTAATAATATTAATATACTTACTTAAGAATATTATCAACAAAAACTGATTTTGAAATTCAGAATTTAAAATTATCGTGTGCATAAATTGCACATGGATCATATAAACTGACAATGATATTACTTAATATTACTAGATCAGATAAATATATTGATTATATTCTTTAAGACAGAACAACCAATTTAATTATCAAAATATAGTTAAAGTAGCATTCAGTTTCTAAATGAAATAATTTACATTTTTACAATAATGTAACAAGTAACATAATTCTGATCCACAATCTCATTCATAAATATGTTAAGGATTTGAAGAAGAAAAAACAACAACAAAGGTCACAAATTGATGATACCAAACAAAGTTGGTACCATTTTCAATGCATCACTTTGAACTATGAGAGCTGAAGTGGTTGATGTCAGTGTCTTCATCTCTTCTTCCAGTTTGTTTTGGTAGTCCTGAAGGGCTTGAATTTCTTTACACATTGCTACATTATCTTGAAGGGCTTTGTTCAGACATTTTTTCAGTACAGATATTTCTTGCTCACGCTCTAGAAAATTAAAATAAAAATTGTATTCAAAATATAAATACAATACAACATAAATTAAAATAATATGTTAAAGGGATCTATCATAGTAATTAATTATCCAACAGTTGTTAACAAAGAGATGGGACTTTGGGATTAAAATATAACAAAAGTTAATTTTAAAAAATCAATTATTATAAGTATTACAATTGTTGACAGATATATTATGACAATGAATAGAAAAAAATAATAACCACAAGGAAATTATCAATCTGTTTTCATTCACACTGATATTGGAAGGTGTGGTCTGTGCAATTGTAATTTTTGTAATTAAAATTAACTGATAAAGAAATGCCATGTCTGCTTTGTTAAAGATAATTTGTACATGGAATAAGAAGCTTCCATTATTATTTCAGCATACACGTACCATAATTTTTGTGAATAAATTCCATCATAAAACCATGAATATCCACGGGACCTGAGGGTGCTGCTCCAAGGCCACTACTGCTGCTACAAGAACTACTGCTACTATTTCCCGCCCCTTGGATGTTAGATGAAAAAGCATCTTGTGAGATGTCCTCAGAAACCACTAATGCACTGTCCATAAAAGCCTGCTCTTCTCTTTGCTGCCTTAAAAGTTCCTTCTCTACTTCCCCTGGAAAACATCAACTTAGAAAATGAATAATCTAAAACCATTGGAACTGAAGCGAATGAATGCCATTTACAAGGAATGCTGCTAGTGCACAGATTTTAAAAAAAACTTATCATAAGAAAAGATTAATTAAAAGTAACCAGAATTTTCATGAGATTTTCTATGCTAAAATATTCTTCATACAGCTTACATAAAAGTTTTCAATCACTCTATGACCAATTCAGTCATCTTGCTTTCACTATGCAATTTAAAAAAGCACTACACACTGTAACAAATGTTCATTCACAACCCGTAGTCTCTTAGCAACTCTTTAAACAAAACAGTTTAGTCAACAGGATGTTAGAGCATACAGTGTTTTAGCAGACAGGTTGATAAATCAAACGGTTTGCTCTAGGCCTCGTTACTGTGTAACCTTTTGCTAGTACAGCATAAAAAGTTCTGTTTGCAATAAAAACCAAAATTTTGTCCCACAGAAACTATTGCACATTTATTTATTTCGGTGAGTGTATATAACATCAACAGGTTCTTTATTTACATCATAATTTTTTTAATGTGAAATTTAAGATTTTTCACTGACAAGGTATTGTATTTTAGAATCAACACTTAAAAGATTCTACCTGCAATATTTTGTATATGTGCTTTGCCATACATATGCTCTCGCTTGTTATGAAGATTGCTGAAGTAAACTTGACATACTTTGCAGTAAAGTTCACTTGCAGTTTCCTGAAAGAATGAAAGTTTAAGTGCACAAACTCCATGTTAATTTCTTTTGATCTGTAAACTATCAAAGTTAAGATTGTTGTCATTTTGCTTAAAATTTAGGATTAAATTATTTGAAAACAATTTTTGCATACTAAATCGTACAAGATTTTTACAGAGATAGGGGTGATTTTATATTCTAAAAAGTTATTACTTTAACCTTCAAATTCTTTTAATATGCATTTAAATAGGCATTTAAATAAAAGGTAAATTAAAATTTAAAAGACACAAAGTTAGATAAAAATACATTTGACCATGACTGATGGCAGAGAAATTATTAAATATTAATATATTTATAACATTTGGTTGAAGACTATTTTTATACTGTTCTACTAGTCTTCTGTAAGCAAATGTGATTTCCTGATTTCTAAGATGGACAAAAAATGATATCACTCACATCATCACAGTTTAAGATGTCTGAAGTTTCTTGAATTGAACTTGTATCACCTTTAACAAACGATCACAAAATTTAATAAAAATGTATTATCCTTTAAAAAATTCATTATCGCCAATTGTCACAGTATTTTTTAAAATGTAATAAAATAATCACTTAATTTTCCTACCATCAGTTCCTAACATCATTTTTTTCCTCACAGTTTCTTGATAGGTATCTGATGATCGGAACGCTTTTAGTTCCTCTCTGTAGCGCTTTTTATCTTCATCTGCAGCTGCTAAGTATTTCTGTTTTTTAAAATAATTAATGTTATTATAATTTTTAATTAATTCAAATAGTTTAGTACTTTTTCCTTCTTAGTTTGAGAAAAATATATTATGAACTTAAACCATCAATTTACATTGTTGTCTTTAGCTAACTAATATCCTTTAATAAATTACTGTTTATCTTAAAATTTTCAAGGGATTCTTGCTTGGCTCAGTCTTATTTGCACATCCTGATGCACTCTACTGCTGAACTTGTTCTGTGCTCTTTCACTTTCACCATAAATACAAACACAAACTGTCTAATGACTAACTTTCTTGCAATGAATTATTTCCATGTGGAGGAGCTTGGAATGACCTTGAAGGTCTATTGGGACAAGTTTCAGTTAGCTATGTCATACTAGGAAGTTGTGTGGCTAGCACATGTCATACTAGGAGGTTGTGTGGCTAGCACATGTCATACTAGGAGGTTGTGTGGCTAGCACATGTCATACTAGTAGGTTGTGTGGCAAGCACATGTCATACTAGTAGGTTGTGTGGCTAGCACATGTCATACTAGAAGGTTGTGTGGCTAGCACATGTCATACTAGTAGGTTGTGTGGCTAGCACATGTCATACTAGTAGGTTGTGTGGCTAGCACAAAGGCCAGACACCTTGTTTATTGCCCCAGCTTTCCTAGAGGTACCAACCTAAGACCCATTAAATTACTAAGCAAATGCCTGCCTCAGCCCTCACCCCAAAGTTTCTTCAAGCGATATCTTATTAAGTTTAGAACTAAAGATAAAACACTATGATTAAAAAAGGTTCAGACAGTACTAACATCTTTAACATCTGGTGCCATGGTGCTCCATTCTTGTCCCAGAATTTTAGTTACTTCTGGAAAAGTTATGTCAGGATGTGTCTGTTTTATTTCTTTTCTTCTGTCCATAGCATACAGCACATATCTGCATGGAAAAAATAATATTTTATAGCACTGGACACTTTTGAGAATACAAACAAATCAACCTTTTTAAATCTTCCCCTATTTATGTTTATCAGCTGTTTATTATACTATTCAACATGTCAACTAAAATATAAAAGTTATCAGTGTGCCAATACATCTTTCAAACAGGATCAATTACAAATAATAGAAACTGAGTCGTGACTATCTACCCAGTAACTGGTGCTCTTGGCCCTGTAACTGCTGGTTTGATTTTTCTCTTCTTGCCTTTGGGCCATCCACCTTTTCTCTTCTGAAAGTCAATTATACCAAAATTTGCTTAATATGGAAAATAAGATACACTAACCACTAGGGCTGTTTTTCCACCCTCAACAAGAAATAAAAAATATGTCCCCTTAATAAAATACCAAAGCTATCTCCCTAAAACAATGAAAATAATTTAATAAAAGAATTTGTGTTCAACATTAGAAAATAATCAACATTTCTTGCATTTTATTATACTTCATTTTTGTACACCCATCATTTAGAAATCCCCTATAATATGTTTTTAATGTGTTTTATTTGATATCTTGGTCAATCCTCATTTCTTGCCTAGTGATCGAAATGGTCCTGGTTATCTCTGATATAGAATATAAGAGAAAACATGTTCAAGGTTATTTATGAAGAAACCTTTATAACAAAAGGCATACAATCATTCATCAACTAACTGTTGTGATGCAAACTTCAGCTGATTCTTCTGACAAAGGTAGCTGTTGATCCATCATTTCTTTCTTCAATGGTAGAACAACATCTGTAGAGTCATGAAGTTGAATTTGCACTCCCCCTGCATCATCCTGAAAAGCAAACAATGAAACTAATTTAATTCTTCATCACATTTTAAAAGTTTTGCTCTCTATTCTTTGTACACCTTAACAATAGAATTTTACCTGGAGATGTGAGACCATCTCTTCAGTTTCATCCCCCAACTGGGATTCATTAGACACCTCCCCACCATACACAGCTGACGCATCTACATCCACAGAGCCATCACAAGTGCTGAACAAGGAAACTAAAACAGAAATCAGAAATAATATAATAATAATAATAATACAAGAGATTTTTTAATATGCCAACAAGAAGTCTCCTAGTCTTAAATGATTTTCCCAATAAGCTTGGCATGTGATAATTTGGATCAGCACATTCAATATGTTGCGGATAACTTAAATAAGGTTTATAAAGTTTACTTTAAAGTTTTTACAAGCTTTTTTTTTCATATCATTCAAGGTGTTTATTTCTTGATAAGAAAAAAATTAGCGCAGTAAATGATGAATTTTCTTGATTAGAACATTTTAAAAAGTGCACAATTAATCATTGCATGCAAGCAATTGTATTGTTTTAGTGGCACGTTGTCTAGGAGTAACAGTAGTAATTAGCATGAGTGACTCACTTCAAGATGGGAACACAGTACTGAATGATGACAAAAACACAGCACCAAAAATAAATAGTTTTGAACGTCCACGTAAATTTGTTCAATATCTTATATGTTACAGACGCTCCTTCTGTACAGAAGATTATTGCGTCCTACGTATTTCTATGGTTTGTGTTTAGTCCTGTATTCTTACTAGAGTTTAAATATGTAAATGAGATTTAATTTTTCTCGGCAAGTGATTGGCTGTGGGGGTCTGTAGGAGTTTGAGGGACCAATCGCTATTGAGGACTAGACAGATAACTACCTTTTATTATTATAGATGTAGTAAAAAATTTATAAAACAACCCTTCCTGTACAATTTTAAATAAAGTACATGTATTCATATAAGGTCAAAATTGCATTTTAGTAATTTTTAGTAAATTTAATAAGCTTTTGTGGTTTCCATAGAAACTCAAAACAAATTGTCCATTTTTTTCTTCTTAATTTAAACACTAAGGCTTTTCAAAACTAGTAGTTACAGTTACAGCTTTCAAATTTATAATATGGATAGTTTTTCATGGATTTTTTTTTGTTGAACTGACCTGGGATGCAAGACAGTAATTGCCTTGATGAGTCACTAGGTGAAGAATCATCACAATATGATATTCCAGCCATGCTTTCAGGCACTGTCAACATTAGACTATTCAAAGAAAATAAAATGGAATGAAAAATTTTTTAAATAAAAAGTTTTTAGACATAAACAAATATCTTATTTTACAGTTAACATTACCCTCTAGGTGTTTCCATCAAAACAGCATTTTCAGGTATAAAGGCTGAGTTGAGAGTTATTTCCCCATCTTTTTCAATAATTGAGCTTTGAATGCCAGCCGCAAGTGTGGGGATGGAAATGACACTTCTGGTGCAATCATCAGATGACAACTCTCCCATCATACTCTCAGTGCCATGGCCATAATCTGTGCTGAGTACATGCAAGCCAACAACATCTGATGATTCATCAGCACTGTTACTCATTAGAGACAACTCAGCAGTTGATACTTCAGTTAGAAGGTCACTGTCCATTTTATTTCTGCCAAGAAATAATGAATATTTATTAGTATAGACAGACAACTTGAACAACTAAGTTTATAGGTTTACAAACATTTTAAAATAGGAAAAGTTTAATTGAAATAAAGTTAAAAATAAGTAAGAAAAAGTAAAATTAAATAATACATAATTTACTTGTATACCTCAATTATATTTATATTTACAAAAAAAAACAACAAAAACAAAAAACACTTGATATTAATTATAGATATGATTTAGTTCATTTTACTCCTATTAGTTTTGTTTTATCAATTTTTAAATAATTTATCCATCAATTTTATAATGAAACATGTTGTTTAGCATCTTTTGAAATCCAAAGCGCAAAGTAAAAAAACAGATACCAAATACTTATAGCTTCCTTTTTCAAATGAGGAGTTTTCATGTTTCATTTAAGAAAGTACAAATATCCAACTGACTTTGTGCACAAGCTAGGCATAGGTCTTTTACAAAGCCATTTTTGAAACCAGACTATATTTTAAATTAATAGACACAATTTTTTGGCTTCTGCTTCTGTCATGCACTCTATTAATGTTCACTTCAAGAATTTTCTCTTTTGATTTGACTTCTTAACTATTACTACAGTAATATTTAACATAGTTTCCTCAGAGTGTGGTAGATAATGCTACTTTTTATAATTTATTTCATGCTACATTGGACCACTCTATATCTTTCCAAAGATAATTGATTTAAATATTGTCCTCTGAATTTCGTTATCTCACAAAATGTTGATTGGAAATTAAAATCTGAAATATCTTTGTTTGTTTGTGTGTGAGTGTTTAGTTGCCCTACATATTTCAATATTGGAATTAAATGGCTTTTTAAATTTTCATTAATGTTTTTTAAAAAATCTATTTTCATATTGAAATGTTAAGTGGTCATGGATGATTTTGACTAATAAATATAGACATAAATCTTTCCTGGATTTTAGGATTATTATCTAATTAATTTCACACTTTTTACTGTAGCTTCAAGAACTTTGATTATTGGTTCCCAAAGGCATAATTCCTTAATGAATTTGTTTACAAATGGCTTAGTTTTCAACAAGACACAATGACATGTTTTATAGCTATTTAGTTGATGAACTCATGACAAATTATTTCTACCGTTAGAAAAATTAATTACTGAAACATTCCTGAACAAAAGCCAGAGGCAACCTAATGAGGGGGCATAATCAGATAGGGGGACAGCCTGCAAAGAACCTCCTGCATACTTTGGGCTACTCTTTGTTCTACCTAACAGTACTAACAGGGAAAATTCACCAGACCCTGTGGGGACTAATCTGTAGGCAATGCAGCCTAGCCCTGGAGACAGTCGCGTAACTATTCACTTCTTTCCCAAAGCAAGACATAGTGGGAGAAGCTAAGGCTAAGGAACTATTTAAGGCACTGCCAACAAGCTAAGGCAGGCAGCTAAGGTACTAGCCACGGCTTTAAGAGAGTATAATCAAGTCTAACAGAACTGATGCATTAGACCAGGGGTCTCCAAATTTTTCTGCCAGAGGGCTGCATTAACTGTCAAACAGTAGTTGGGGGCCGACTACTGACCCCTAACTACTAATTTTTGTGGTTAACAACAGGTAAAAAATAGAATATTTTTAAAAAATTAAATGATCTCGAGGGGCCGGATGAGAGGGCCTCGTGGGCCCTAGTTTGGAGACCCCTGCATTTGACAGAAGAAAGGATTTTTATTCCAACAACACCAATATAAATTATACACTTGAGTGATGTTTGTAGCACTTACAGTTTTGATGTGAACATTTGGTCCTGTAAATCACTCTTTAATTTCACATTAGCATAATCTGCATGAAAGGAAATTAGAAAAGTTTAATGAAAAAACATATCTGAGAACAGAGATCTCTAGTTTTTAGAAAACGTAACATTATTTTTGCTCCCGACTTTTATTTCCTCATTTTTATAAAAAAATAATAAGGGAACTTAATTAATGAAGGCCACTATAAACAAATAAACATTATAATAAATTATATGAAAGATCTTAATCCAATTTCTGAAATTAATTATCACTAAAGACATTTTGAATTAAAAATTATTAATCACTGTCATTTTTGCTATGTTTTAAGTAGGGCTGGTAACTATTAATTTAAATTTAATAGTTAACTTTTGAAAAATTAATGATTAATTTCATAAATTAATCGTTAATTGCGATGAAAGCCAAAAATTAAAATTTATGACATCATTAAACTGAATATCTCGAGGGAAGTAACAAAAAAAGCAATTGACATTTTTTGTTTTATTGAGTTATTTTCTATGTCTAATATGTTTGTGCTGAAGGTGGTACTTCAGCGATGTATTTGATCCCCTAAAAGCGAATGGTTTACAGCAGTGAACACAGTAAACTTTTCCCCCATCTTCTACTTTGCCATCCACAGTTAGCTTAAAAACAATATGTTTGCTCAACTTTTTGTTTATATTATTAAATTTAACTATGCTGAAGCTGTCATTAGTCACCCTTTTTTGTTTCCATCTGCGCATCTACATAAATTAATAAATTATAATAATGCAAAGGAGAAGTATGTTAATAATAATTTTTTTTTTTTATTTTTAATTGGGTAATGCGTGGAACCCACAAAGCCGTGGCCTGTGACTGGTGCATCACTTGCCAACAGATCATCTGTCATGGTCTGTGGACGCAATTATCTTCTGCATAGAAGGAGTGTCTGTATATATAAGATAAGATCACCTAGTGTTTATTGATTTAACTAATGGTGTTAGTCTTTTCATTTTTTAATATTCTCCAGTAAAGAATCTGGGAGCTCTTTTTTGAAATTGTTCAATTTTATCAATGTTTTCTTTGATGGATACAAAATATGCGTATCATTAATTGTCATATTCTAGTACAGGTTTAAACCAAAGTAAGGTAATGTTTTAGTATTATTTTCTTATTACATCTGTAAAAGTTTATCTTTATGAAGCCTAAGCTTACATTTTATTTGATTTTCTAACATTTAAATTGACAAAGCGCTGTAATGCACGCCTACTTTCTATTACCAAAGAGCTGTAAAGTGCGCCTAGATAGAACTCTCTTTGGAAACGAAATTACAGAAAGTAAAAACTTTTCAGTGCGTGAAAGAAGATGTATTTGACTTCTGGCAATCGCAGACGTTTCCCTCTATTCACAAAGTTTTTTGGTAGTTTGTACAGGTTTTTTTTTTGAACATGCGAATTCGCAACACCTTATATTATTATTATAAAAATAAAAGTACCAAACTACAAAAAAAAAAAAATAGTATTAAACTCAAGACGGTAAAATAAAAATTCTTATCATAAAAGATGAAGTCAGTATGACTATAATAATATTAATACATTTTCAGCAATTTTTTAAATTTCATAACCAGTTGATCGCAATCTGGGAAATCCTTAATGGATTGAGGCAGAAGTTTAACAAAAACCTTATGGGGCTTTAAACATTAATTACTTCATCAACATGAAGATTTGGTAAATAGGGTGTTGAAAAGTATTCTCTATTTTATTTATTATTGTTTTAGTCTACTTCTTGTTTCAAAGTTGACAGTTCTCAATTTTTTTTAAATGCACCTCTCTTCTACATAATAGTTACTTAAAACTATATGTTTCCTGAAATTGTTGTACTTTTAGTTCCTCAAATTATATAAATATTAAATACTAGATGTGACCCACGGTGTAGCCTACGCTGCAGACTTGCTCATAGATTGAGCAAAGAAAAGGCGGGGGAAGAACAGACACAAACTACATCACAAAGAAATCAGAACAGTGCAAATGAACTTCAGGGGCGAGAATAACTGTCAATGCATTGTGGGTCTGAAAACATGTGCACTGTGGTTAGCTACTTGCCAATCCCTCCACCCTGCACCACCCTAGCTGGCCAACCATAAACTGTGATTGGCCGACCCTGGTGAAGGTCATTGTCAAGCTTATTTGCACTTGTCTTGTGCTTGTTCTGGTTATATATATACAGATGGTGGATTGAATTTCTTCTGCGGAATCCGTTTGTTCATTAGAGTATGTTTTGAAAGCGGTTGTACATGTTAATCAGGATAGTGGCAAGGTGATGTCCCATCAGTGTGATAAGGTGGCTGTGAAATTTGTGGGGCAATACCAAAGTTGTCAATAGATGGCACCAGCAAATCATCACTTGTGAAAGGCAAATGAGTTTCGTAATGGCCATGATCAGCTAAATGTTGACCAGGAATGTAAACTTGAAGACATTCTTGGAAGTAAAAGATAATATTGGTGGGAAGTGTATCAACCATCGTGATAATTTCTGCCTTACCACCATACCCTCCTAAAGTATGCACGCACATGTACTGAATATATTGTTGAGGAGAGTGTATGACTACTTTTTTTTTTTTTTACTGAGAACAACACAGAACATGTCACCAAAGTTTTCCCAAATTTGAGAAACAAAATTTACAGCCATGTTGCGAAGTCATGTTCAAAAAGAAATGGGGGAAATAAACAGCAAAAATTTTTTTTTTAAATTGAAAAATAATGTGTTAGCTGGGGCTTAAACTCAGGACCTTCCACATGTTAACCGGATGTAATAACCACTACACTATGAAATGCATGTTATTATGTTAAGGATCAACAATAGTGAACTAAAGAAGCATTGTTGGTCTCGATGACCCCCACACCCCAGGGCACAACCTTTGTTTGCCAACCATAAACTGATTAACCCCAGAGAGGATCATCCGTTATGCTTGTTTGCACATACTCATTTAAGAGAAATATATATTTAGATTTAAGATGTAACACTGTTTTCTAATGTCGATTTTGATTTAAAAATAGCTCAACTATGTAGCCTAGAAGAGCTACATTTCAAATAATTGAGAACAGTCATCTTTGGAAACAGGAAATAAACTAAAAAATAATAATAAAATATGGAATACTACAGTCAACGTAGCAGCAGACAATTCGACGGGATGTTGCTAGTGAAACAACTAGTTATAATCAATATGCTATGTGCTTATCGTTACGACTAAAGCAGGGCTAAAACGAGTAGTTCCGACCGCAGCGTCGCGTCTCTTCCGGTTGCTATGCAGAAGAGTTGATTCCCTTGAATTTTGTTGTTTTCTTACTTATTTATTACCTCCCCTTGCGGTAAAATGTAAATTGTATTTGTATTCTTGCGCGCAGCGTATAAATGAGTACAATCTAAGAACTATTTCTTGTGCTCATTTAGAAAGAAAGGAGTGCTGCTAATTAACTGGTGGGCTTTTTGTCCACCATGTTAGTAAGTAGCCATTTTTTAGCCATTTTTTGTTAGAATTTTCGGAATATTGAGGTCCCAGCCATCATTCAGAACCTCATCTCGAGGGTCCCAGCAATCATTCAGAACCTCATCTCGAGGGTCCCAGCAATCATTCAGAACCTCATCTCGACGGTCCAAGACAGTTCTTAGGTTAGGTTTAGTTATCAATTTCAGAAAATTGAAGATTTTAATTTTAGGGTTTGGGTTAGGTATAGCTATACAATTTTAATAGTGGCAGCAGTGATCTAATGCGTGAATTTCTAAAAGGATTTAAAAAGTGTGTTGTGATTCCGATGCCTGATCGGTGAGTACCCATTATTTTGCTTTTATGTAAAACGCTAAAAAATACTCCTTAAAATATTAGAATGTCCCCCCAATCCTTCGGCCATCTTGTTGCTATGGCACGGCACCGCCGGAAAAGTAATGCGAGCCCCGTGAATTTTTTTAAAAAAATTGCCGGTAGCTAAAAAAAACTGCGCAATTTTAGAATCCCTGATTCCCCTACCCCTCTGATTTCACGGGGCTCGCACTACTTTTCCGAAGGTCACGGCAGTCACGTGCCTTAGCAACAAGATGGCCGCCGATAAGGGCAGTGCGGTCGGCACTATCAATGTTTACCTAAAGCAGTATTGCCAGTATTTTAATTTTGCAAAGACTAATACTATAAATTATTTATCATAATCAAATTTTAGGATTACTAGGTAAGCGAATTAATGAATTTTAAAGGTTAAAAAAAACTTGATTGGTGTCTGTTTAATGAAAAACAGTTATAATTTTAAAAAATCGTAATCAGATTTGAGCTTCGCTAGAGGAAGTGATAGTCGGATGGACAATAGTTTGATGTTCACACCAATACTTGGTCCTAATACCGCTCCCAGCTAATTTTTGACTACATATTGATATTGATACTGGCTCTTCTGTCATTCATACTTTCATCAAGTTTAATTTGAATGTTAGAAGTATGACATTAGTCATTAGTTAAATATTAATATTGGTAACAAAACTAACACTAACATACTAATACTAACATTAACATACTTAAAAACTCAGACTCAGACTGACATGATTTGATGTCTTGCAGGCTCGCCATTTTTTATATCATTAATTTAACATTTTACATTTGATCAATTCAAAGTGTCTCCGTCATTTTGACATCACCATCCAATGATTTTAAAGATTGCTGAAACGCTGATCTTTACCACAAATAAGTAGGCTAACTACAACTACCAACAATTCTACTATGATTGACTTCACGGAAGTTATAGTGTATTTCCTCGAGAGTGATTCCCCTTTTCTTTCATTAAGTTTTATGTACCTTTTTTTAAGGGGTGGGGAAAGGGATCTACTACACACTACACACACTATCTTTAAAAAACAACAACAATTTTTTTAAATTATAAATCGTTTATATTTGAGACGTAACTGAAAGTATTGATTATGTTCAATTGATACATTATACGCTCCACGCGACAGACATGGAAGATATGATAAAAGTAAAAAGTATGTTCCATTTATAGTATGTACGGCCGTACGTCCTTCGTTCAATATAATGATCAATGATAAGCACTGCGCGATATACTAGCATAAACATTTAAGAGTGACAGAGATAATATAAAAATTCATTAATTTAAGTACAGTACACGCAATCGATGTGAAAATTTAATACATCATTTTTATAATTAATTATTTTTTTTTTGGGGGGGGGGGGGGGGGGGGGAGGCTTCATCTTGTTATTACAACATCCCAGAGTCAGAGTGGGCTACATAACACGCTAACGTTAATTAAGCCCAATGTGGCCCACAGTATCAATGCTGGATTTTTTAAAATTATATAGAAAACTGTAATGCACACGTTTGAGTTGACAACACAAAAGATTCAAAAGATGTTGATTTGAAGATTTGTATATCCAAATATACGAATTGTCTTATACTTAAACAGAAATGTAGCTCTTATAATGTCAGAAAAGAAATTATTACCTGTACCTCAAAAATATTTCTTTTACCCAAAAAATCGTTTTTTAAATGTAAGCCTACCTTATGACGTTATGCGGTTTAGGTTAATTTTACCCCCCTCCTCCCTCATCACACTTCATCACAAAAATTTAGACCCTACTTCCAATATGACGTCACAAAAGTATTATTTTCTAATTTAAAATCACTTTTTTGTCATTAAAATTTAATTATGTATTTAGTGTAAATCTGCACTCTAATATCGTAACACCCGTGAAGCCATTGAAAACGTCATTAAAGAAATTGCAAGCAGTCAAACATTTCTCAAACGCCCCCTCCTCCGCGTCACAAAAGTGTGGACCACTCCCTCCCTCCTAGGTGCGTGACGTCATTTATGGACGGCCCCTTAGAGTCTAAAATTAAAGATTTTATGCTAAAGAGAAAACATCACCATCAATTTGCTTGTCTTTATTTTCTAAATCAATTGACATCAGCAAATTATATGGCTTTAATTTTATAAGACTTGCGCATTGATCTAAAATTAACCACAAAATTTCCATAAAGTATTCAAAAGTAGAGTAATGTATGATGCAAACATGCATTCAGAAGCGCTTGGTTTATTTTTAATCGAAATGTATATTCAGCCCTTAAATAAATTAATTGACATTGAATCGCTCAAGTAAAAACAATTATAGCTTATAATTAAACACATCATTAACTATACTTATACCCTTAACACGATGCGTTGTATATGGAGCCAGAACAACAGAATGCGAGAATCTGGTGGAAGCCTTGCACGTGGAGTGAATGTTGTTCAGTAATCAAAACCAGAAAAGTTGGTAGAATTTCCTTCACTTCCTACCTCAATCTGCATGATCGCATTCAGAACGACACCGAAGACGAAGCTCCAAGATTGTTTCACTTCTTGTGCTGTCGATGTCGTACCACGGGGAACAACAGAGTCAGGCACTTTCAGAAGAGTGTCACCCCATTTCCCTCCCCTGTTTCGTCACCCCAAGACATTCAAATAGATCGCAAGTATATACATGACTTTGTGGTCGGTGAAGTAATAGTTAGAAATTAAATCAATTTTGAAAAGAACTAAGATTTGTGATTTTGTGCATTCAAATACTTGCACGTTTCCCACAAACATGTTCATCTGCATGGCTAAATTCATACAGTAAGTTACTTTGTTTTTGTGAACAGTCCTTTAATTTTGTCTTATCTTATCTGTTACAGACGCTCCTTCCACAGAAAAAGATTATTGCGTCCTAAGCAACAACCTTGAGGAAATTGTGTAATTCCCTTCTCCCTTGTTAACAACATTCAAGTGATGCAGCGGTCACAGGCCACGGCTATAGGGGTTCCACGCATTACCCCAGCCGCCTAACTATTGTCTAGTTAGGTACCCATTCGGAGCTGGGTGACTCGGGGACTCCTCAGGCCGCGAGAGCAAATCCTCACCTTCGTGTGGATTCGAACCCGTGACCATCAGTATGACAGTCAAGAGCGCTACCTCTCGACCACCACGTCCCACACGCCTTGTTAACAACATTCAATATGATAAGACCACGCCTTGTTAACAACATTCAATATGATAAGACCACGCCTTGTTAACAACATTCAATATGTTAAGTCCAAACCTTGTTAACAACATTCAATATGATAAGACCACACCTTGTTAACAACATTCAATATGTTAAGACCACGCCTTGTTAACAACATTCAATATGATAAGACCACGCCTTGTTAACAACATTCAATATGATAAGACCACGCCTTGTTAACAACATTCAATATGTTAAGACCAAACCTTGTTAACAACATTCAATATGTTAAGACCACACCTTGTTGCTTGTTAAACACTTCAGCTGCACACCCGCACAAAAAAAGTAGGCAAATAAGTTTTTTTAAACAAAATATATAAACTCCAAATAATTTACGTATTTTAAATGTCTTCTTAAAGAAAATAATTTGTGAAACCTAGAAATAACTATGAGCCGATTTCCATTGCATTTTTTTTAAAATTAAGGATTGAAATATATATAATTATTAGGGTTGGTTTGTTATTTTTTTCTACTTAATTTATAAAACCCTAAAAACTCGTTCAGGTCACATGAGTCATGTGTGCGGGGCCGTCCATAGAGTTCGTCAAGCTCCAGAGGGGGAGGGTGTGTAAGAAAGTGTGACAGTTTGTGACAGGGGGAGGGGGAATGTGTGACAGGGGGAGTGTGTGACAGGGGG
>MUZC01004345.1:254613-274851 GCA_002072015.1 Radix auricularia | reverse complement strand
GGGGGGGAGGGGAACTTGTGCAAAGGGCGGGCAACAAGTGTTTAAAAATGGAATGGTGTGGGTTTTAAGGGGCACCCCCCCCCCCAGTATTTTTTTTTTAACTACATCAACTTGAATGGGCAACTTTACTCGCTACATACTTTTTTCTCTAAACAGCAGACAAGATGTGACCATTTCTAATTAAAATAATTTAAATAATCTTTAGTAATTAAAATCAACACAATTTTAATACATCAAATTAATTATGTTATTTTTTAATCATAATTATAAAAATAGCACGAAATGCGTATCTTTTTCAATGTGTTGTTCACAATTTCTCATGCTAGTTAGAAGCGCTAGTATACTGTTGCAAAGCCTTGTTTTATGTGTAGCATCACCCAAAGTGTTATTTTTTGCTTTTGTTTTATTGTTGTTGTCTGCTGCATAATTTTATCACTGATCAAGAAATTTGGAATAAGTATTAATTATAATACACATTTTTTAGTATTCAGAGGTAATATTTGTAGAATATAATCATTATTATCAGTAACTTAAAAACTATGGATGGACTCTTCACTTCACCATGGATGAATAATTTCTAGTGAATATTTTTTTTTAAAAAATTAAACATAATTCACAGGCCCACTATAAACATATTCAATATAGCGCAAGAGCTGCTCACATAATTTGTCAATCTAGTCCTTTTTTTTTTTTTGGTAGTCACACTGTCTTGTTTCGATTTTTATTATTTAATCTCTGATTGAGGTCAAGTTTCACTAATCTATTTCTTATCCTGTGTCAATAGAATGCATAATCGGAAGATTATCTAAAATTTGACCTCATATTGTAAATAAAATAGTAGCAGATAAATAGTGTTTATTATATAAGTAAAGTCTAATTTTTGCAATTTTATTTTTTCAAATTAAATTGATTGAGTTACTGTTTCAAAGAATAACCGTGACAACTGTTGACAATTACGGATTAAAGTCATTAATTTAATAATCTGATGAATCAGTGCTCAATTGCCCAACGTCAACTAACATAGACATGCATTCCATTCTCCGTGATGAGGCGGAGCTGGCTGTGCGAAAGCTGAAAAAGGGGAAATCGGCTGGAGCAGACAACATCCCAGGTGAACTGATTCAGGCAGGAGGTGACCCAGTAATTAACATTCTAACCAACATGTACAACAAGATCTGGCAGACAGGAGAATGGCCAACACCCTGGACTCAATCGCTGGTTATAACGCTCCCAAAGAAGGGTAATCTACAATTGTGTCAGAACTACCGTACAATTAGTCTGATTAGTCACCCCAGCAAATTCATGCTCATGGTAATACTAAACAGACTGAAACCACAAACAGAGCAGATCATTGCAGAAGAACAGGCAGGCTTCAGAGCAGGAAGGAGCACAACAGAGCAGATCTTCAACTTGCGAGTGCTCTGTGAAAAACATCTGCAACACCAGAGAGACCTCTTTCATGTCTTCATAGACTTTAAAAAGGCGTTTGACAGAGTGTGGCATGCAGCACTGTGGGCAACCATGCACAAGTTCAATATTAATGCTAACCTCATTGCTGTGATCAATAACCTGTACAACAGAGCAACCAGCGCAGTACTCTACAACAGCAAGCTGGGAGATTGGTTCAAGACCACTGTTGGTGTCAGACAAGGGTGTTTACTCTCCCCCATCCTCTTCAACCTCTTCCTAGAAAGAATTATGACTGATGTGCTCGAAAACCATGTCGGAACGGTCAGCATCGGAGGAGGGATTATAACTACTTACGCTCCGCCGATGACATAGACGGCCTAGCTGGCAGCGAGGACGAACTAAAAGAATTCCTTGCAAGGCTAGAGAAGACGTCAAAGGCCTATGGCATGGAAATAAATGCAGAGAAGACCAAGGTCATGGCTAATAAGAATTTCACAAGTGAAATACAGATAAACGGGCAAAAACTCGAGGAGGTCCCTACCTTTAAATATCTAGGGGCTATAATATCCGATGAAGGCTCAAAGCCAGAAATTCTTGCCAGAACGGCCCAAACAACTGCAACATTAAGCAAACTGAAAAACATCTGGCAAAGCAAGAAGCTCTCCCTGAGATCAAAGATTCGACTAATACGCTCTCTGGCGATGTCAGTCTTCCTGTATGGTTGTGAGGCTTGGACGCTCACCACAGACCTCCAAAAAAGAATTAATGCGCTTGAGATGAGATGTTTTCGAAAGGTATTAAACATCTCCTACACGGCGCACATCACCAACGAAGCGGTCCGCGACAAAATAAGTGCTGTCATTGGCCCTTACGAGGACATTCTCACCTCAATTAAAAAGAGGAAATTACGATGGTACGGACACGTAACAACATCTGGAGGTCTCTCAAAGACGATATTGCAAGGCACAGTCCAGGGAAGAAGGAAAAGAGGCAGACCAAGGAAGAGCTGGGAGGACAATATCAAAGAGTGGACCGGCCTTTCATTTAGCGACTCCCAGAAGGCAGCTCAGAACCGTGACACTTGGCATGAGATAGTGCGCAGCTCAAAATGGTGCCCCAACGACCCAGCGTCGGGTTAAGGGACAGTTCAGTTCAGTTCAATAATCTGATAGCGATAGTTCATTTAATATTTATATTTTTAGGCAGTTCAATAGTGAAGTGTGTTTTAAGTTTTCTATTAAATTTTAATTAGCTGTTAATTATTTTTTTAATCGAAAGTTTGACGTACTTTAGGGGGGGGGGATCTCGAGATTTGTGACACTTTGTTACGGGGAGGGGGGAGTTAAAAAATGGTCAAATATAGCGTGGCGTACTTTATGGACGGCCCCTATGAAGCGTAGTGTTGCGATTTCTGATTTCGAATTATCTGTGTTGGTTGAAGCTATTAGCTGATTTACTAACAGCTTAAATCGAAATTTACTGGCTTTGTTTTTCCATGAATTTTTATATTTATTCCACCAATCTTTTTATTGTTTAATTCTTCTTTTGGTATAATTCAGCATTTTAGAAGTGAAATTAAACTTTCCGTATATTAAAATGCAAAGCGGAGTGAAAAAAAACACAAAAATAAACATCAACAACTAAGGAGTAATAATGATTGATGATAGCCTACAATGGTCATGTTCAATCTCTCTCTCTCTCTCTCTCTCTCTCTCCCCGTATCTTTCTCTGTATTTCTCTCTCTCTCCGTATCTCTCTCTGTATTTCTCTCTCTCTCTCTCTCTGTATTTCTCTCTCTCTCTCTCTCTGTATTTCTCTCTCGTTCTGTCTAACATGCAGCCCATTAGCCACTAGTGAGCCTCCTAACGTTATTTTGTGGCTAGTCGTTGCCCGCCATTCATTGACAACTACGGCGGATGTAAACATCTTATCTCACTCGATCAACTATAAGTTTAAATGGGGGAGGGGTGGGCTGTATCTTGTTTGGGGACGTACAGACATAAAGACACACATAACCATAAACAACTTTCAGCTTCGGGGGAACAAGAGAATGTTTGGTAAATATAATATTTTAAGAGGGTGGAGGGGGGCATGTTGTTCGCCGATCTCGGGTGGTTTAAACCTCGCTAAGTCCTTGAGATAAGATTTAGTTATTTATAACCTTTACCCTACTATAGACCGAGGACTGGGTTATTTAGAACCTAAACCCTACTATCAGTGGCGTAGCTAGAACTTTTGCCGCCCGGGGCGGTCTCCTTTTTAAGAGCTTATCCATAAATGACTTCACGTGCCGGTGGGGGGGGGGGGGCGGGGGCGGTAAATATTGGTGTCGAGGAGGGGGGATGTTTAATAAATGCTCATTTTCAAATATAAAACACTTTGTTATGGGGGGGGGGGAAGCTTTGTGACGTCATATGAAAAAAGGGGTCTAAGTTTTTATGACGACTTGTGACGACTTGTGAAGAGGGGGAGGGGGTAAAAATCAGCCAGAATAGCGTGACCTAATTTATGGATGGCCCCTTAAGTCAATGATTTTATGGATTTTTATAAATGACTAATCATTAAAAATAATTGTAATTGAAGCGCAGTAAAGGTGGGAATCAATTTTGCAATTGCATGCCATATTTATGTAAGCAGTAATAAAAGAGGCCGCATAAAATGACATACCTATAAATACACATATATAAAAATACAAGATACTTTGTTTAAAGGCCACAAGAAAGTTACTGAGGTTGCAGGTACACCCCCCACCCCATGAGGCAACACATTTTCCAAAAAAACAAAAACATTATCAATTAATATCCTTTTATTTTGATATAGATAAATGAGTTTTTTTAAACAAAGAAATTGTACATATAAATTAGTATGTAAATATATTTATACATTTTCTTTACTAACTTTCATAGTAAAAAATTGTGTATTATGCTATCAAAATTTCAAATTATTTGTAATTATCTTGTTCTATGGACAATATTGCAAGATTTTATGGTCTTAAATTTAAGTCTTAAATCAATCATTGTGGAACGAAGATGTTTTTTAAAATAATCTACTTCAGTTTGGAGAAGCTCCTTTCACAACTAGCGACACTGATAGCAATTGTTTAAAACACTCTTAGCAAAATTACTATTTTTATTTTGGGTACATACTTTTCCAATCTGTACTGTTGAATAAATTTTAATAGATAAAAGGATCTTTACTCCCGATTTTCTAAGACTAATTTAATGCCTTTTCTAGTAGTGTAGAAACCTATTTTAAAAAAAAACCTGGATCCTTTTTTCTTTCAATATTGAAATTTTCTTTATCGATGTCAAAATAGTAATTTATTTGATGTTCAAATTCTTCATTTTGTTGGTTACATGGTGTTATATACGAATATTTTCTTGCAAATATATGCACCTGATCAAAGCGTTCTTTTATTTTCTTTTAAATTCTATCCACTGATCAAAAACAATTCTCGTTGCACTTCTTGTTCTAAAGATATAACCACGTCATCTGAATTTTCACCATTCATATTTCGTCACAAATTGTTTTGGCTGATATAACAGCGTTTTATATTAGCATTTCGCTTTTTTGCATTAAATGGGTTTACATGAATTTTAAAACATTAAAAAAAAATAAAAATATATATAAAAAAACAACAGACAAACAAAAAAATCAATACCTTTTTTAAGCGATCTTATTATTATTATTATTATTTTTATTTTTGAGTTTGTGAGTTATAACCACCAATATGTATTAAAAATGTTTTTCGACCCAATAATTAAGAGTCGAAATTATGAATAATTTTTTTTCACATTGGTTTTACCCTACAAAAAATTAAAGGGTGGTTGTCGAAAATGACTGTACTTTTCAACTGCACACAAATGCCGCCCTCAAAGTGTATGTCACCCGGGGCGGACCGCCACTACCGCCCCCCTCTAGCTACGCCACTGCCTACTATAGACCCCAGAACTGAGTTATGGGTTCACTGTACCTTGACGAGTGACCAGCTGGCACACATTGAAAGGGTGGATGAGAGAGATAACACAAATCTTAAGTAGTTTTGTTTAGCAGATAGATGGAAGACCAACACATTAGTGCGGCATGTGACAACCATTATGATGCTTCAGAATACACATTTAGGAAGGGGTGTAAGCCACAGGCCATTCTTTACTGGCTTGTTAGTGCGGAGACCATACTATAGTTGTTCTAGTGAAGGTAAGGGACTTGGGGCTTTATTCGTTTATTGATTTTAGTATTGTATGTAGCTTTATTCTTAAAAAATAATTTTATTATTTTTATTTTGAATAAGTAATTAATCATGCCCCCCATGTTTTCCCTATATTGTCACATTGTGACAGTAATGTTTGTTAGTGGAGTACCTATAATAATACAATAAAATATAACAATAGAATAAAATATAGGACCAAAGTTCCTATTCTTACAACTGTAGTACAGTTATACTGACAACATGCAGGACAATGGAAAGGGCGGGTTGTTCTAGGTGCACACAAATTATAATTTATATTGAAACTATGTTCACTGACTGATTTGTAATAATTAATGCATGTAAAGAAAGTCTGATTCTAGGCTTTTCCTCTTGCAACGGTCCTGTTCGAGCTCAAATCATTGATAATCTCCTTGTTATATCATATATGTAACAGACAAAATATGCGTGAGACTGCAATCAGGCTTTTAGATAAATAAATGTATACGAATAAATATTATTGAAACAGGGTATGTATACCCCTAACATGACGTCACAGAAAAACTTTCATTATTCTGTGACGTCTTGTTTTTAGGGCTGCGGAAATTATCGATTAATTTCTCGATTAATCGGTAAAATATTTATCGATTAAAATTATTTTAATCAATAAAATAGGGTTCTAGATTTACGAAAATATTTTAAAACAATTTTTTCGATTTATTAAAAAATAATTAATTATTAATAATAGTTTTCTTTGCGTACAACTTTCTCCATTTAAAAAAATAGATTTTCAAAGTGTTACCTGTATAATAAGCAGTTTTTATAAGGAAAATTTTATGTTAAAAAATAAACATTGTTTTTACTTAATTAACAAGAAAAAAAATTAAATTTATTGACACAAATTGAACTACTTTAAATATATATCCTAAAAATACTATTTTTTAAAATTAAAACCCTAAGTTATTGGACATTTTATGAAATTTTCAGTTTAATGACGTCATACATCGTATTTTCAGCTTTAA
Source organism: Radix auricularia (assembly GCA_002072015.1). Lineage (NCBI taxonomy): Eukaryota > Metazoa > Mollusca > Gastropoda > Lymnaeidae > Radix > Radix auricularia. Next base: position 268,233 of record MUZC01004345.1, on the reverse strand, counting down.
TCAAAATTATCGATTAATTATTCGGTAATTTTTCAAAAGTTAACAATTAAATTAAAATTAATCGATAACAGCCCTAGGCCTACTTGTTTTAATAACATATATGTTATTTGTGACAGATTGATGTATTTAATCGGAATCTCACTCTTCCTGTGTCACAAATACCAGCATGATGTATGTCATCGGACTGACCTCGCTCTTCCTGTCTGTTGGTTTGTTGGTGTGGTCATTTACCGTTACCTTGGGCTGGAGGACATTGCAAGGAGGGTACAGCTTTGAAGAAGACATTGACAATCATAAGAACCACGCTGACCAAATAATTGACCACGTCTTGTCAGGCCCTGCTAGAGGTGAGGTCTACAACAGACTGGCCCTTATGACTGACACCTTTGGTTACAGGTAGGTTCTCTTCTTTCAATGCAACATACAACCATAGTCAACTAATAGTCATACAATTCGTCATTTCAAAACACAACATTTGAACTAACTATTAGTCATAGTTTTGACTCACATTAAACATATATCAAATAACATTATCTATAGTAGTTTTAGATGCATATAAAATTATAAATATAAGATGGTGAACCTATAACATGCAGACTCTCACCAGCCGGCATGCGACTAAAAATATTTCCACTTAAAATCAAACGAGCCCCATTTTCGGGCTTTATTGGAGTGTTGGCACTTTGCTATAAATAAGTGGGTTTTGGTTGAATTTTGGGCACGAGGTCCCAAAAATGTTCGCCACCACAGCAATATATAAATACAACTTCAACAAAGGGCGTATAATTCTATTCAGCCCTAGACGTCACTATACGTTTCGGAATTATATAAAAATATATTGGTTGATGGGGTACAGACTTGAATCACGTTTACTTTTGTGTGATGTTACAAGAAAGGATTACTTTAGACACCGGAAAAGGCCCTTAATGCCTTAACTCACTGACGAAGCCCGCAGTATAGTCATGGGGCCAACACATGAAGTGCTAATAAAATTCAAAGGAATAATAGTTCTAGCCTCCCCCACCCCCGCCCCTTTAAAATGTCCTTATACCAACCTCCCCTATTTACGGTTATTGTTAAACTGGTCTAAACAGCATATTTTTAACATATCAGATAGAAATAAGCCAAAAGCCAATACGCTTTGTCATTTAATATAACTTCAAAATGCGATAAACTGGATTGTTTATATTGTTATCGTGCAGACTATGATGGTCTAGGTTTGTTTTTGTTATCGTGCAGACTTTGTGGCTCTAACAACTTGGAGAAAGCAATCGACTACATGGTTGAACAGTTTAAAGAGGACGGCTTAGAAAACGTTCATAAAGAGGCAGTTACCGTCCCTCACTGGGTCCGAGGAAACGAATGGGCACAAATGTTGACCCCCAGAGCCAAACCTCTGGCTATTTTAGGCCTTGGATTTAGTGTAGGAACACCAGCAGATGGAATAACTGCCCAAGTCATTGTGGTAACAACATTTTTTATATTGTCCTACAAAACGTATTGTATTTTAATTGTTAACAAATTGTTTGGTTTGAATGATTCAATGTAATGACAAGGGAAATTTTAAAGAAAGAAGATTGAGGCGTCCAATGATCCTAATAGGCAGAGGCGTCAATAGGGATGGTGTCACCCCTTTCACGACATAACTCATAGAACTCCTCCGAGTTTTCCAGTGCCAAATAACAGGAAAACACATAATTTATATTTTGGTGTCACCCGGGGAAGCTCGCTCCCACCGCACCCCCTAGCGACGCCACTGCTAATAGGATCTTTGAATGATATCAATATGTTTTATTACAGATTATTACTATAGATGCTGTAATCATAAGAAACAACTACACTCGGAGAGTCCTTGAGCTCATACTCACAGGACCGACCCCAGGCCACTGCAACCTATGCAGCTGCAGTGGGCCACACACTTTCCTAGCCCCACAACTATCTAAACTTTCACTTATTATCCTTATCCCTACCCAAACTGGGTTCAGCGGAATCCGTTTCGCATACTAAGCAGCATAGGACCCCGCAATTGTGAAGCTCGGCCCTGCATACGCAGCACCGACCGACACTTTCTCTCGATACTTTATTTCACTCAAGAGTTTTCCTTCTGTTTTGTTGATATCAAACAATTGTTATGTTATACTATAAAAAATTGTTATTCTATCATAAACAGGTGAGCACATTTGATGAGCTACACGCAAGAGCGAGTGAGGCTAAAGGGAAGATTGTTGTCTACAACCAAGTTTGGCAAAGCTACGAGTAATAAAGTGTTTCAAATATTTATTTTAAAAAACTTTATGACATTATTGACATAAGGGAGTGAAGAAGTTGACAAACAATGAACTCGGGAAGGCTAACAAGCTTCAGTAGTAATTTTCAGAGTACTACGCACTTGGGTTAATTCAAGCCATTTGTTCCGTCTTCCCAGTGAGGGTTAACAACAATCCTGTCATGAAGACGTTTCGTAATAGCATTTTTTTTAATAGAAAGACATACATTTTTTATTTTATTTTAAAAAATCTCTTAATTTATGATATCTTAAGTTTTAATTATTTTATATAATTCATTTTTTATTATGTTTTTTTTCTTCAGTGAGTATGTGATATACATATACTGTCCATGCAAATACAACAGTAGTAATAATACTAATTCTCTTATTTTCCCCTGAAAGCCAAAGTGTTCAATACAGGAGTAGGGGTGCTATTGAAGCGGCAAAATGTGGAGCAGTGGCATCACTTGTACGAAGTGCGACACCCTTCTCCATTTACAGTCCACACACTGGTCAACAAGCTTATGATGACAGCGTTAAGAAGGTATTTTTGTTATTAACTCTGTTGATAGAATATTTCTTCATTAAATATCATTATTCATTTATGTCAATAACATCAATCTGTTACAAAGTTTTAAATCTTAATCTAGGCTACAACTACAATTATGATTTGTTCATATGTCTGTGCTATAAGAAATGCCCCTTAAAGTCTGTACATCTGAATAACCCTGGCAAATACCACCCATCCCCCCACGACTGAGCAAACACATTGGCTGAAATTTCCTGTTTAATGTTCTTGCCATGGGGAATTACTCTGCAAACATTGCTGCTACTCAACAGATTCCCAGCGCCTGTATCACAGTAGAAGATGCTGAGCTGATGTGGCGTATGTCTGCAAGGGGGCAGAATGTAACAGTCCAACTGTACATGGAGGCTCAGAATCTGGACTATGTGACGTCATATAATACAGTGGCTGAAATTAAAGGCAGCAAGTATCCTGAGCAGGTGTGGATAAGTTTATAAATTACTGATCAAATACAGCACATAAAGCTTGCATAAATATGTTTATAAATCTCAAATACAGAACTAGAACATAAAGCTTGTATGGATGAGTTGAGTGGATTCATTTCTAAAAAGAATAACTTTGTTTTGACTACTTTGAAGACCATTAAACTGAATGAAGAAGTTCCTTTACAGTAGGCCATTACATAGCATATTTTGAGCTAATAATTTTAACAATCTGACCTATTTTTTTGGTAGGTGGTCCTAGTGAGTGGTCATCTAGACAGCTGGGACGTTGGTCAAGGTGCCATGGATGATGGAGGAGGGGCATTCATCTCATGGGAAGCTCTGTCACTTGTGCGCCAGCTTGGCTTCAGACCTAAACGAACCCTAAGGGTCGTCCTGTGGACCTGTGAAGAGGTTGGGGTAGTGGGGGGCCAGGACTACTTTAAAGTACATCGCAATGAAAGCGTCAACATGGACATAGTCATGGAATCTGACATGGGAACATTCACCCCCAAAGGGTTAGAGTTCACCGGGTCAGATGAAGCCATGAAAATAATGAACTATTTAGCCACAAAACTGTTGGGCAGGGTCAATGCCTCAGTTGTAGACCCAGGGGCAGAGATGTCTGATATCTTTAACTGGCCTGATGTCGGTGTGCCTGCAGCAAGTATAATGACAGACAATGGAAACTACTTTGACTTTCATCACAGCCAAGGAGACACAATGACGGTGCAGAGTACCGCAGCAATGGATTTATGTGCTGCTGTGTGGGCGGTGACAGCCTTCACATTGGCAGATTTAGAGGAAATGTTACCAGCTAACAGAAAAATGCCCTGATACCCAAACAAAATATTGCCTGATTTTGGTTACTTAGCAACACAAAAATAATATGTTCTGTTAAATTTGTGAAAATTTCATTTCATTGTTATTAAAAATTCAAGCTACATAAACTAGATGACTATGCAAAAAATAAATGTTAAATCGTTGTCAGTAAAGTTTCAAACCCCTCTCAAACAATAATGTAAATAATGTTTAGTTATGTGGTCATATTAAACAAAATGTGTCACCAGGTATATGCTGTGATGCCAGAGTAGTATTTTTGCTTTATAGCAAGTCCATGAGAATGAGGCAACGAGGTCAGCGAAAGATGTCTTCAGACAGTACATTAATTTTTAAAATGGATTATACTGCCACTATTTAATTAAAAAACACAGCAACATTCATCACTGAACTGTTTGGGAATATTATGCTAAGTCAAAAATTTTATTTCTACTTGTAACTCATCATGAGAAACAGCGAGGAGTAATCAACTTAGACTTATGTTTGCAATTACTAACTGCCCTTTAGTGACTGACATACTTTTACTTACATACTTGCTAAGTCAAAGTGCAGGTGTTAAAATTTAACATAGGTGTCTGTAATAAAAACATATAATTTGAAAATACAATGGACTAAGTATTAATGTATTGTACTACATGTACTACTAACTGGGAGTAGTAAATGAGTGACATCCCTGAAGTGCAATAGAAAAAATACCAGAGCACATTATAATGAATACTATAAAGCACTACATGCTAATTTTACAGTACTTAAGATATTAAGAAATTAATAGTATTGTTGTACCGAGTTTCCCATTTTTTCTACTGTCAATATGTGAGTAAATAATATCTCTTAAAATACCCATTTCCTACCACCACTCATGGAATGGCCACTAGATAATTGTTTGGTTCCTTTATTTTAAAATTAATTATTTTAGTTTTTTTATATTGTAAGTTAAGCACTACATAAACTTGTCATGTATAAATATAGTATTTACACTGCATTTTGCTGCTTATACTATTATAATATTAAATGAAGTTATGTGGATCATGAGTAGATTGAAATACAAATATTTTTACAAACAGGAATTACATTTAACTTATGACTGATACAAAGTCAAGCTTATATTCAGAAATGTATATTTTATTAAACTAAAAGTAGTTATGCTAAATACCTTACACCTATACATATTTATTATTTACAGGAATATTTCACACATCATATACACAAATTTTGAACCTTTGAGGAACACTGAGTCCTTTTCAATAAATGTGAAAATTCAAAGGGTATAATCTTTGTTAACTCTTAAAGTCGCAAAGCGTCGTAATGCGTCTCTTCCCGCTATCTGTAAAGCGTCGTAATGCGTCCCTAGAAACCACTCTCGTTAGAAATGAGATCTCGAAAAGTGAAAACTCTTCAATGCTTGAAAAATGATGTATTCGACTTCCGGCGATGGCGGCCGTTGCCCGCGCTAGTGTTATCGCTCGATTTGCGATGTTTTTTGGTAGTTTTAACGTTTTTTTTCTTCGAAGATACGTTTTTGCTATACTTTATTACTAAAATAATAGTACTAAACTACAGGTAAATATCGTTTTAAACTCAGTACGTTCTTTGGGATGCGTAAAATAACCATTCTTAGCCTAAAAAATGTAGTCAGTATGACAATAATATTATAAATGGATTTTACGCAAATTTTTTAATTTCATAACCGGTTGATCGTAATACGGGAAATCCTTACCGGACTGAGGCGGAAGTTTATTGCAAACACTTCTGCGACTCAAAGAGTTAAGACTGATAATTTAAAATTACAGAAACAAAATTAAATGAATCATAACATAATCAGTAATCAATATCAGCTTTTGATCAAAAAGAAATGTCAAGCTTTAAGAAACCTAAGTTGGTTAGTTGGTAAGATTTAATTCTCCATATGAATAGTTGCCGATGTTTTCATCAGTGTGACACTAGATGCATGAATAGGATTGGTCGGAAAAACTTTGACTGGCAAGTCCCAAACCATGGTCTCCACATTCAATGTAGATGGACCCTGCCATTGTCTCTCCTCACCATCTGACGGCAGGGACTCAGGACCACTGACGTCATCCAATGATGTGACAAATTCAAAGTGGAGCCGCCATCTCTGGCAAACTAAATTTAAATATAATATAAAGAAAAAAATAAAATTTTATCATCTTTAAAAAAAAATAAAATAAAGCCATCAAAAAAGAATTGGCTTTTATTAAAAAATTTTTTTTTAAAATTGCTGCTGAAAAAACATTGTAAAATGTGAATGCCTAGAACAATAAAAACAAACCTATGTCAGTGATAAAGCCAGGAGTGGCAGTAAGGGGTATGGGGATGTTCATATGAGTTCTAATAGTGTGGAGGCACATCTCTTGATGCTTGACATAAGATGTGACTGCAGTACCTTGACTGGGCTTACGTCTACATTCTTCTGAAATCTGTTCCTCACTTTGTAAAGTTACGGAGTACTGAAAGATGGAATTTTATTTTTGATAAATTACTTATTTTAATGCTCTGTAATTTATTTTCAATATGATTATAAAGCATAAACTTATTATTTTAACACCACAAAACTATATATATTCTTGTAGGAATAATATTTATGAATCAAAATGAAATCTCAAAATTTTTCCTAATGAGATGTCTTGCATACTTCATGCCTTACTAATAACATTTCTGATCTTTGATCAAACATTTAAAAGCAATTCAGTTTTAAAAACTGCATACAATTTTAACTGAGTTTTTAAACTTTCTTTAACATTACAAGAAAACTTATGTGTAAGCCTTGAAAGTCCTTTATATTTTTAGTAATTAAAAAACGCTAAAAATGACAGAAAAGAGAAGTATTATTGGAAGTGGCTAGATGTACAAGAAATAGGAGAAAAAATCCCATTAGCTGGTACAAAGGCCAGACAGCCACTCAGAATATTAACCAAGAAAACTTAAACAATCAGGATTTTTTAAAATACACACTTACTTGAACACAAGTGACAGTTCCAACACTAAAATCAAACATGCCCACAATGTCTTCTCCTAATTTGTAGGCTTGTTTAAAGAGTAAAAATTTTGCCACCCGACCTCTTGAATTGGTTATGTTATAGGAATCTGGTTTAAAAAATCAGAATAATTAAGGTAATTCTATGTATTTTGTAAAAATGTATGCATTTTAGATTAATTAGTGAAAGGTAAGATATTGTTTAGTGCTATTTTGTTAGTAATAAATATACAGATGACCGACAACTAGCATCAGGGTCTCCCTTTTTTTAGTGGTGTTAAAAATTAATTAAAATAATGCATAAACATTATTTATACTGTTTTGATTTGAGAAGTTGCTTTGTTCTCTTCTATTCTTTTCTTTCTACATTCATTCAAACTTTCATTCTTTTTATTTTTATTTACATAATTAATGTTTTATGCTATATGAACATAAGTTATGAATGGATGCCAGCCCTAACCGATCAGAAAATCTTAACATGGTTACTAGCCCTATTCAATCACTCAATCTTAACATAGATACCATCCCTATTCAATCACTCAATCTTAACATGGATACCGGCCTTATTCAATTAATCTTAACAAATTTTAAATCCTTGTTTTGTGAATAGTTTGATTATAGTAATACCAGTAGACTAACATTCAATATGTAAATAGTATCAAGTTTAAAAAAAGTCTAAGCAACGACACTCACGACACTCAGACACTCACGGGGTGCTTTCCTAGCTGTGACTGTTGAAATGACTTGCAAAGCAACGTCTAACACAGAATTTTCCTTTCGATGGTTATGTAAAAATGGGTTGCTGGGAGAAATTTCTTCTGTTTCATTGTAAACACTTATGTCATTTAAACCTGTCAGGAGCAGTTTAATTCATGTAGTGGAAACTTAACAAAAATATGAATTATTATATATTATGTATTATAAAACTATCTACATGTTTAATTCTGAATACAATGTCATTAAGTTACCTACAATATAACAGTATTAATTAAGAACATTTTGAGCAAAACAACTATAGTAAAAATATTTTTAACCATATTTCACATAAGAAAAAAACTTAATACTTACCATATAAGACTAGAACTCTAAAAGGTACGCGCACCATTTTTGTATTTTTTTCTAATCTCTGCGTACCAACAATAACTTTGTAAGAATATTTGACAGCCTGTCCTCTAAAAGATGGAGGTGCATCAGTTGGTATAACTTCTTCAAATTGATCTGGAAAATCAAATACAAATCAATGCGTAAGATCAATTTAAAAACAACCTAATGAGTCAGTGAATAATTAAAGTAGAAAATCTTTGTGTAAAAAATGTATTTTTTGAGGATAGCAGGATTCAAAAAAAGATTTTTATATTTATCTCCCATACATTATTATTGTGCTGAAAAATGTTTAATGAAAAAAATATATGGATCTATTTATTTTTCATTTCTAAGAAAATGTGATTTTATTATAACCGAAATTAAAGATTATGATATAATAAATGATTGAAAGGGAATAATATGAAATTGTACAAGGCACAAATCAATACATTAATTCAATAATTTTTACATTAATGTTTTCAAAATCAGCTTACAACAAAACTCTAATTGTAGACAGCTGAGATTGGTTTTGTTTAGTGTAACATTATAGATGTTTACCATTTATTTAAATACTTACAAGATCTGGACATGCCAGGTGACAGTTTTAAGTCACAGAAGAGAATCTTGGGCTTGGTGCAAAGAACTGTCAGACCTCTCTCACCTGCAAGAAATAGATCTCTTCTCAATTATTTAAATACATCTTGTTATTTTTGACATCAACATCTTTAGATTACTCCTAATATTTCTTAACAGTCAATAGAAGTGTGATTCAAATGTGTGTTATAGTACAAAATATTAACAATTTTAACATCCAATGTGTAATTGAAAAAAAAAAATCTCTAAGTAAAGAAGTAGGGTGAAGATTTGTTTTTCATATATTATAATTATTTTTCACCTATAAAGTTCACCCTACTCTTGTTAGAGTGCAAAAGACATCTTTTAAACTTTCATCACTGTCCAACACCTTTTAAATGGCAAACTGCTACAAGCAAAAAAGTCAAATAAATTTCACCTAACCCTTTTAAACCAGTTACAGTTTAAGCGACAATTAAATTTAGTTAAGTTACCTTTGCTGATAATATTCCAACATTTGCCAATTTTTAAACTGTATTTTTGACATCATTGATTTTTTTAAAAAAAAGAGGAATCGAATGGTTTGATTTTAATGGAAATATTGGGATAATGAAAAGGCTGTGTTTCCATATAAGTTATTATTGTATGATAGAATACATTGAAAGTAAATTTAAATAGGTTCCTAATAATTGTGTGGATAACAACATAAGGATGATGAGCTGGCTCATGATAGTGAATTCTTCAGTTTCAATATAAAATCCATTCATTTTCAAAATTTGCATAGTCTATAGTATAGGTGAGAGCCTCTAATCTAAATTCTAATTTTACTATACAAACACTGATCTATATTATCAACATTAATTATTACATTCTATCTATAAACTGGTTTTATTTATTGTTAATAGGTTGTAGTTAAACATTCAATAAATTTAAATTAAATGCTTTCCATTAATGTTTATAAATAGTATTTAAAATGCTCCACATAAAAGGGGTTGAAAATAAAATTGGGAAACCAATAGTAATGAAAACACCAAATAAAACTAAATTTGAAAAAAAAAAAAGACTACCGGATTCAAAAATATAGAAGAGGTTACAAGAAAAGTAGATAATTTTTTAAATATATTTAGATAATGAAAAACTCAGTTTCATTTGAACAAACCTTCTCCATTAAAAATTAGAGTACCTACAGTGAGTAAACAGAACATGCTAACATTTAGCTAGATGAATCAAGTATATGAACTAAGACACAACATTCTTTTAAAACTATCTGAAAACAACTAGTGTACTCAAAAAGAGCAATCTTAACTTTTGTACCCAGTCCTTTGTCTTGTTGATGATCAGTAGAACACCAAGAGAAAAGACAATATGTTACAAACAAGAATTAAACATTTCAATTAGACTTTTTGGCCTCAAAATCAAAGTAAAAAAAAGATATATAAAACTACACCTGCATTAGTAAAACATAAAAGTTATTAAAATTTAAATTATAAACAAGATTTTCAGTCAACTAGCCCTTCACTTTTTGCAAATGTGCTTTTTTAAAAATAAGTCTGAAATCAGATGTGATTAAATTTGTCTCACTCTAAAAGAGAGCAAGCAATCTGTTCAAGAAAAGTCAAACAATAAATGAAAATATTTTAAAAATAATTATTGCTTCAAATTTAAAAAAAAATTACTTTACATATGTATAAAAATCACCAATCAGAAACACTAATACAAGGAGTTATCTGTCTTCAACATTTTGAGTATGGGTTGCAGTTTCTTAACTTTATACATAACATATTAATCTTAAAAGATCAAATGAACAAATATACATTTAAATTTATATATCATGTTTTGCTATAAATATATATTTGTTAATTCATTTAGATGTTACCTATTGTTTTACCAATATCTAAGTATTTTCATTTAAATTAGAAATGCTCAAGATGAGCATGGCATAAAAATAGAATAAGCATCATAAAAGTAATTTCTCCAACATACTAGACCAGGTTAGTGTTCACATTCAGTCAAACATTTCTACTACAGAAAAAAAGATCCTATCAACATCAAGTTGATCAAAAACTGATTATTATTTAAACTTCAATTATTTATAAAATACCAATAAGTTGTTAATATCTGCTAAGCTACATTTGAAATTTAAAACATTAACATTATAACCGTAACATCAAACATGTTTAAGGCTTCATTCATTAAAGTTAAAGTTTTCTGTTGAACAGCCAGAACAGAAATGTTGGGGCCTGGTATTACATATTAAATAACAAATTAAAATAACTTAAAAGCATAACTCAGAAATAATCCAATGACAGGCAGAAAAAAGTACATGATCTGGTTCTCACTGTGTCATTTTATTTAACAAATATTCTCTGACTATAATTTTGTAAGTCCTTTTCCACAGGTGTTTCAGAATTAAGAGGATGCTTTTACTGATCCATATGATTGTAATTTTTAAGTTTGGAATCTTTGCACCTTTGATAGCTTTAAAATTGAACTGTAGCAAGGTGTAACAATGTGCTATAAAATTTTCCACATTTTTTTTTACACGAACCATTGTTAAGAGCCACCAAAGCAGATAACATTTCAAAATAATTAAAATAAATGCTGTTATAAATGAAATTAACGATTCAACCTATGGACACTAAAATAAGATAAAGGCAATACATAAATTTGATGGTTAAGCAAATAATATTTTACCTTTGTTGGGAACAAAGGATGTTTCACAACCAGTTGTTGAGGCTTCCTCTGTTGATAAAGCATTTTTACGTGGTAGTAAAACACGAGAGTCACTGACAGTGCACTGACATATTATCTGGACACTTGACCAAGCCAAGATTTCATCTCCTGACCTAAAAATGTTGAAGAAAAAGGGGAAATTACAATATAGGTTATTTTATTTAAATTTTTAATTATAAAAAATTCCATAGGATCAATGAATAATAATATAAGAAGCTGTCGGCAAATGAAGTCATATGACTTGAAAGACAAAGAGAATCACTTGATAGAAAAAGGCAGGAAAAATGTTTCACTTACTGGTTCTCATAAGCTGTATTAGTAAAAGTTACATCACAACATATAGTTTCTCCAGCCAAGAAAACAGGACCTCTCGGAAGGCTGGCTGTAACTTCAAGCATGATAAACCTTTACTTAACCCCTGAAATTACAAGTTATTTTAAAAATAAAGCAATTGAAAAAAATTCATGTGGAGATGAATACAAAAATGGAAGCTTTTAGGGTTTGGGTTAGGTATAGCTATAGAATTTTGGTAAATTATCGTTGTACGGATCAGGGTGAAATAAGGTCTTTTCCGGCCGCCATCTTGGGTTGCTTTGCAAGTCACAAAGATGGCGGGCGGATCGAAAGCCCCAAAAGAGAGGAAAATGCTGAAAATGAAATGGTTCGGGCAATTGAAGAAAATCACGAAAAATAACCTTATAAATAATTCTCGAGTTATCTCCTTCCGAAATATCGCTAGAAAACACTTAAATCAGCTTCTTCCATTTAGAATATCACAAATAAATTTCCAATGCGATGTTTGCGCTACGGTGACAAATCGGTAAAAGAGCGAGTCTTCAAATTCGCGCGCTTATTGATTATTGCATCACTCGCTATGTCTGCAGTTTCGTATTCGATTATTTGTATCTAAATCTAATAATTATAAGGGGAGGCGTTCCCCCTCCCCCGTTTCTTTTTTTTTATTTTGGGGAGGGAGTACCCTCCCCATACCCCACCCCGTTGTTATTTTATTATTTATTTCAAATTTTAAGGGGAGTCGTTCCCCCTCCCCTTAAACCCCACCCCCTGTTAGGAAGACAACCGAGGAAATAGAACAACAGAGGGAGGTAACTACAACATAGCAACCGTTCAGTCCTGGACGTGACGAACTTTCCGGCCGCCATCTTGGATCCATACAACGATAATTAGCCAGAATGGTAATTTTAAATCTTTTTAAAGGACGTGCTATAACCACAGAGAAGGCCGCCATGACCGTGACGTCATGATCAACATACTACACTTTTACCAAGTTTAGTATTATAGTATATTATTTATTAATTTATTAGTAGGCCTATTAAAATTAAAGTATTAATATTATTAATTATCATAATTAGCATATAGTTAGGACCAGTCGTAACTGAAACTGTAACACTAGACAAATCACGCGGATGTTGCTAAATTAGGACATGTTGTAGCACTAGCCAAGTATCGTTGAGTTGTCTGCCGTTACTTTGACTTTGTCGTAGCAGAAGACACTTTCACTTATAATATTCTAATAAAATTGAGTAACAGTAACAGTAAAGACACAAACTGTGACAAAGTACAAAGTCATAGTGTGAGTCAGTCAGTGAGTGTGACAAAGTGAAAGTGTAATTTAATTATTAGTCACTTTCACTTAGTGATTAGTATAAATTAACTATAAAGTCTAATAAAGTATAAAGAGTAGGATGTGGCTAGCGCTACGACAATTTTGTCGTAGCGGCAGACGACCCGGTCGGATGTTGCTAGCGTTACGACATGTCGTAGCGAACAGCAGACGAACCGGTCGGATGTTGCTAGCGTTACGACATGTCGTAGCGCTAGTTAGGAAACTAGTGCTACGACATACGCAACTTCTGCTACGACTAATTTTAGTCACTCTTTGCAGTAAACACCTGGAAGTGGAAAGAATTAAATCCGTAAAGCTTAAAGCTGTAAATGAAAATCCGCAAGCAACTGATTCGCGCACAATCGCAAGAATGTAGGCTTAAAATAATTAGTTTCGTGTGGAATAATAAAATGTGCCGTGTGCAGACTTTTCACACGGAAACCATTCTTCTACATCATTTTCACTCTATTACTAATACTATTACTATTGAGCGGG
>MUZC01004345.1:229030-243899 GCA_002072015.1 Radix auricularia | reverse complement strand
CCCCCCCCCCCAGTCACCCCCCCGTTGCGTGACGTCATTTATGGGCGGCCCTTAAAAGGGCGACATATTGGAGACCGCCCCGGGCGGCAAAAGCTCTAGCTACGCCACTGGTGCGGCTAAAGCTATTACAATGTCTAGGGGCGCTACGGCTACCGGATTTGTAATTTGTTTCGCAATAACAATTTGTTAAGAGTATAAATGAATATTCGATATTTCTTTTACCACTTTACATAATATATTTAAAATTGCAAATATTTGGTTATTATAATTTAAAAAGATTTCCACGGCCGCACATTTTCGAGCCCACGGCCGCATGCGGCCGTTCGTTGCACACCCCTGGACTAGAGCGTCAAACGAGGGAATACAGATGGCGCCACTGTAAGGGTAATTTATCAGTTTTTGGGATTTAAATAAACTGCTTCACCTGAAGGCATTTGTTATTATGTAATTTTAGCAGATGGGTGAAAAAATATGCAAATATTAATTCCCCAGTACATTCCTTACTATACATTGCTCATGTTACCAATTCACTACATTTTACCAGAACATTAAATTTCTCAAACTGCACCATGCATGTCGACATTACATTCCTCATGTTACCCCTACACTAAATCTTCATTTTACCCCTACACTGTATTTCTCGTGTTACACCTAGACTATATTATTCATCTTATACCCTTACACCAATATCCCCCTGTTATCCTTAAATATATTACCATGGCTATCAATAACTTTTATTTGTCATGTTACCCATACACTACATTCTTCATGTTACCATACACTACATTCTTCATGTTACCATACACTGCATTCTTCATGTTACCCATACACTACATTCTTCATGTTACCATACACTACATTCTTCATGTTACCCATACACTACATTCTTCGTGTTACCCATACACTACATTCTTCGTGTTACCCATACACTACATTCTTCGTGTTACCATACACTACATTCTTCATGTTACCCATACACTACATTCTTCGTGTAACCATACACTACATTCTTCATGTTACCATACACTACATTCTTCATGTTACCCATACACTACATTCTTCATGTTACCATACACTACATTCTTCATGTTACCCATACACTACATTCTTCGTGTTACCATACACTACATTCTTCGTGTTACCATACACTACATTCTTCGTGTTACCATACACTACATTCTTAATGTTACCATACACTACATTCTTCATGTTACCATACACTACATTCTTCATGTTACCATACACTACATTCTTCGTGTTACCATACACTACATTCTTCGTGTTACCATACACTACATTCTTCGTGTTACCATACACTACATTCTTCGTGTTACCCATACACTACATTCTTCATGTTACCCATACACTACATTCTTCATGTTACCATACACTACATTCTTCATGTTACCATACACTACATTCTTCGTGTAACCATACACTACATTCTTCGTGTTACCCATACACTACATTCTTCATGTTACCAAACTGTCACGTATTACGAATTGAATTATATCTATTCTAATTAGTATTGGCTTGTCTAGGGGAACGTGACAATAGAAAAAGCCGTTGTGTCACTATCTTAAGTCTGAATTTAACCACAGACTTACAATGAATAACACAAGAAATCGGAAAGTAAAATATTAACTGAATGTTTAATAAAATATAAATCAAATAGTACTTTTAAATGAATCACATTAAGTTACAAGCAAAAAAAACCACAAACATCTACTCAATACAGAATTGAGAGGTTGACCAAACCCTTTTACAAAAATGGCATGTAAAAATAGTACACTTCAAGAGTTTTAAAAGATAACTACAATTACCAGCAAGGCCTTGAAAATGAAAAATCTCAACTTACACTATCAATACCACGCAGGGGTCACGCAAAGTCTCCGCTATTCTGTCTCACGGCTGTCTCCGTATGTCTTGTCCGTCTCAACGTTATACGGGCGGTCTTTTTATAGTCCACCGCGCGTCGAGCTCAAGACAACTCTAGTAGTTTCTCGAATATTATTCGAGAACAGGACAAGTGAACAACAAGACAGAGCTAGAACCTTCTCTAAAGAGACGGAACAAGAAAACCTCATATTTTTGACCAGATGAAAACACACAGGTCAAGGACCGGTCACACGGTCTGTGTGGCTTGAACTCGCCGCCGCTCATAAACAAAACTCATTACACAAAAGGGGCAGACAACCTCGGGAATTTTCTACCCGTCTCTCGACCGCAACAGGTCAAGTGAAAACAAAAAAAAAAATAGGTAACAATGCCTAGATACGTAACAATACACTACATTCTTCATGTTACCATACACTACATTCTTCGTGTTACCATACACTACATTCTTCGTGTTAAACATACACTAAATATCTCATGTTACCTCATGTCTACATTCCATTTCTCTTCAGCAGATTAACGTGTACCTTGTTTCAATCTTTAACCAAACAGCATGTACCACAAAGTCAGTCCTAAACTATTCTATTTTGTCATTACTCCTATCAATGTTATCAATCTGTGAGTTAACATTTAATATCTAATCTTAATATTCAAATTTAAAAAGAAAAATTTTCCCAACAAGATAGAGATCATTTTAGTTCAAACTTAAATAAACATGATCATAATAATAAAGTTACGATAAAGTACATTCACTAATGATTAGATAAATATGTTTAAGCGCTTGCAATCTTTAAAATACCGAATGAAGTGACCTTGATACATATTTGAAATGTTTCATGGTTAAAAGTATTTCTCATTTTAAGCATTATAAATTAAGTACTATAGCCTGCTGTTAAATACCTGAATCCATATATTGCTACAGATAAATATTACATATAGACTACTCAAAAATCTCAATGGATTCATCTATTGAATGCAATACGAAAAGTAAAATATTCCTTTACTAAAGCTGCAATTGTCAAGCCAGAAAATGGCTTCATTGTTTTGTCTCCAGTGAACGTTACTCCATGTTCGGACTTTCACATTTGCTGGCATGGCTCCTCTAGATCCAGGGTGTATACAAATAGCTGGCTCCCCTGGTGAAAAAAAGAAAAAAAAAAATTCTATTATCTTTAAATATTTTCGTTAAGCTAAATCTTATTATTAAACCCCCAAATTCAAGATATTTTCATTTGAACTACAGTTAGATTCTAATTTTTTCATTAGCGTAATTACAATGTTAAACATCATTGACCTTGCATATTAACATCAAAAGTAGATCTATATTTTTGTTAAGGAAGATTCATATACAATCCATTGTCTTTTACTAAATTTAATACACAAGTTTATTCATTTCATGCTCAAATTATTGATGTAAACTATCTCAAAAAGAACAAGAAGGCAAAGATTTGATATTTAGTTTAATTCTTAGGGGTATGTTGAATACCTCCCCACCTCCGATTTTAGAACCTCTGCAATTTTGAGAACCGTTGAGGGTAGGGGTAGGTCCATACACGCAACAGGGACGCTGTCCTTGAGATGGACAAAGATCCATGATGGACCATGGAATATTCCGTAGCATGAGTATAGTAAAGGATGGCCGAACCTTCTCGAAGTCATGCATGTCAGTGCGTGATTAACAGTTGGTACACGCCACTGACCAATCACATGAGAACGTTTCGGTCAAGCCACGCTACAGTAGAGGCCTATATAAACGGTCACTCAACCTTACAGCGGTCTCTTTCTCAGCATTCGCAGTACACCAGGGTCGGCGGGTGTGACTGAACGAATTGAGTAGAGCCTAGCTGAAGTCTGTTCAGGTTTGAGCTAACTAGGTTTAGATAGGAAAATGTATGTGTATAGGTAGTATAGCCATTTATTATATGTATGCTTTTATTATGTTATCACTATCTTTAGTTAATTATTGATATTATTATTCCAGCTAGTTAGTTAGCAGTGGAGCTAGTCAGTGGAACTAGTCTGTGGAGCTAGTAGTGGAGCTAGTCAGTGGAACTAGTCTGTGGAGCTAGTCAGTGGAGCTAGTCAGTGGAGCTAGTAGTGGAGCTAATTAGTGGAACTAGTCAGTGGAGCTAGTTAGTGGCGGAGGAACTAGCGAGAAGAAATCTCAGACAGGAGATCAAGAGCTAAGAGGAGGGGAGCAGGTGGCAGTACCTTGAACGAAGTCAGTGACCAGTGGGAAAGGGGCCGAAGACCACAGAGCGGAGCTACGCTTGATTGGCCAGGCCGAAGTCCAGCCTTCCAACCAGTCCTTTGGCCACGCCCAGTCCATGGGGGACGTGGGCATCATTTCAAATTATTAGTATAAAATTCATAGACGTAGATAGTGTAATCCAGTATATGTTTACTAATGCCGTTCCATGTATATATGTATATATATCTTTAATGTATTAAATATTTATATCTTTGTCACTTCACTTAGGTGTTACTTTTTCTAATTATTAGTGATAGGCTTTATGTCGTTTAGTTATATTATTATTATTAGTATAGAAATAGAATAGTTAAAGTTAACTGTACCCTAGACACAGTACTCAACAGTTGGGAGCTCTGCGTTTGTGCGAGCACACCCCAACATTCAATCGTGTGGACCCGCTCTGTATGCAACAGTCGGGCCACACCGAATATTCAACATTTGGGGACACCCAAGAACTCAACATTTGGGACCCCGTCCACACGATATTCAACAGGGTATTCGATTTGAATTTGACTATTCGCTTTAGCATGTAGTTTATGGCAAACGCTGTTATTCTTATTCTACTAATGATAACTAATATGATATCTATGGTCAAAAGATATTATATTAGTAGAATAACAGCGTTTGCCACTTGGTTTGTTTATTTGTAAACTGTAATTTACGTCGTTCCCGTGAGTCCCCACTGTAAAAAGGACTGACAGTAAGTAAAATGCCGACTATTTATATATATACACGAATCTGGCCAAAAAAGGTATGGGAACCCAGTTCCCATCAGTTCCCACTGAAAAAAGCACTGATTTTTATCCCTCCCCAACCAGTTTTCACCTTTTTCATTGTAACAGCCACCAGGTATCCAGTTTCCACGATTACACTCCATCCAATCCTTTATCTGTTGGAAGAAAGTGTTTGATAATCTCACACAAGAACTCAATTTTATTATAAACAACATGCAAAGGCGTCCCTCTGGGAAAAATTCAGACTTTAACATTTTGGTGTCACACTTTGTCAAGGTGTTATCCGGTACGGTTCGCAACCCCCGAAACACATAGTGACGCCTCTAACAATATCAAAAGTATTAAAATTATTGCATAAGCTAATTGTAATAATTATACAAGTTAAATATAACTCATTAATCATAGGTTCGATAAGTATTTAAAAAAATCAAAATTGATCTTTCAATAGTTCTATTCAAGTTTGGTAGCTATTGAACAGAATCTATTTCACATTGTTTACAGACATTCTCAAACCATTGCATATTATCCGGCCCCAGTATTCATCAATATTTTTCTTTTAGATTTCTCAAGTTGAGATAATAACTTAAATATTTAATGAGTCTAAAAATAAAAATGTCCATTTCCCAGACACAGTAAGAAAATATTTATATTTATTATTGAAAAACGTTATTAAACAGACGTAATTACTTACTTGTTTGGGTGCCAAATGTGATATTCTGTGAAACAACAGTAAAAAACGAAAATGTAAATTACAAAATTGAAAGGAAATACAACATATTAATATGTCGGTGTGAGTATTGTGGGAAAGGCCTTTGCCCGTGTCATACAAAGGCGATTACAGAGTTTAGCCTCCGATTTTATCCAGAATCTCAGTGCGGTTTCCGGTCTGGTTGGTGTACCATAGACAAGGCGTTCTCCATACGGCAGCTTCGGGAAAAGTGCAGAGAGCAGCAGATGCCACTATACATTGCCTTTGTTGATCATTGATTTAGTAATCGCAACGGATTATTCCAAATCCTGTAAAACATCGGCTGTCCCACACACCTACTCGCCATCAGGCAGTAGCACGAAAATATGCAGGGCACAGTGCAGTTCGATGGAGCTACGTCAGACGCCTTTCCAGTGAGCAACAGAGTTAAAAAAGATTGTGTACTCGGATTAAAACTGTTCGCAATATTATTATCAGTACTGCTTCGATACGCATTCAAGGATATTTGTCATGGAATCTGGTTACACACAAGAGCTGATGGGGGATTCTTTAACACTGTCCGCCTGCCTCTGTGCCAAAACCAAAGAGACATATGTTCTAATTCGTGAGCTACTCTTTGCGGATGATGCAGCCTCTTCGTTTGAAAATCAGTTCTTTTTTAAAATACTGATGGCGAAACACAGTCGACTGGCTTAATATCTTACGTTTAAAGTATATGTATTTGATGCTTAAAAAAAAAGCCTACGGGTCGAGCATAACGCAAGTGAGGGCCATGATGGGCAGTTTCCAAGTGCTCCCCCACCTAACAGACATGTCTTTTCCGATATTTTATTTGTATGGTCGTTCTCATATACTTTATGATGTTGGCTATTGAAAAAAGGGCCTAAGTGTCTATATTGAGGGCTTCAGTGAGATGCATACAACATTCACATCAAGTTCTAATGTATCCTATCTGCTCCAATCAGTCAAATAAATGCTGATAAAACAACTCCCTGTCTTGCCCTTTGTACTTAAAATACGATAAAAGTTTAAAAACACAAAAATTATAACTTTATAAGTCAAACGTTTTTATAAGTAGTAGGTTAAACATGATGCAAAAAGCCCAAAAATATATTGCAAAATTAAAGATTGACATGTTGATGAGCTACCTATTGCAGGACAACAATTAGCGGTGTCAATATTGTTGAAAAAAGCTGCCCGGGTACCTATCCAAATTTTGAATAATTACCCCTTTGAAACGCCTTATAATTTTAGTCGTCATGACAACTATACAATGCAACATTACTACAATCCATGCAACTCATTTCACACAGTAGTCATCGGTATTTTAGTCGTCATGACAACTATACAATGCACCATTGCTACAATCCATGCCCCTCATTTCACACAGTAGTCATCGGCATTTTAGTTGTCATGACAACTATACAATGCAACATTGCTACAATCCATGCCCCTCATTTCACACAGTAGTCATCGGCATGCTTCCAGTAACATATTATTGTGAACTTTAATGTACTTTAAACTTTTATTCCTGCTGTAAATGCAGTCGTCAAACTCATAAGCTAAAATTACAGTGAACTAAATATGAAACAAAATGGCAACAATAATGACATAAAATTTATTCCGGTAATACGGGCCTAGCAACTTGTATGTTAATTTCTGGTATATATATATAGGTAGTGGTAGGTGATGCCAGGGGCGGCGTTATTAAAATGAACCAGCATTTATTATTTTTTCCATTACATTGACAATCATTTAAAGACTGAAATATATATAATAATTGAGGTCTTTAAAAAAAATATTGTGGGTATTGGAGTAAACGGAGGTGTGAGGGACTAGATAAATAATATTGGCTTGTCTCAATCGGTAACTCAATGTTGTTGGTGTATTTAAAACCCAAGTTAGCGTCTTGTCATATAATTAAAGCAGGGGGTTACTATTAGGAACCAATAATAAAAAACAACAACAACAAAAAACCGCCGAGTATCTTTCATTTCCAGCCCCACTTAATTCTCGGTGGCGCTGTCGTGTTTTCCTCGACTCAATGAAACAACCAAAATCTTTTTTTTGTTGTTCTAAGCGATTTTGTTTCATGTTCAAAATACATTGTTTTTTGGGGACCATGTTTTATTTCCTACTGAAAGTTATTGTTTCTAAGCGTTTTCTTGTTAAATGTATTTCACAGCATATATATTTCAAATAAAAAGTTTTAATTTGATAAGAAGCGCAACTTGAACAAAAAAGGGTTGCATGCGGTTTACTAGCCGCAGTTTGGCCTCCATTGGTATATACATTGCTGCCGGCTGCCACATGTTCACGGGTACTCAGGCGTGAATTTACTACTCGGGTCTTTTCACAACAAAGGGTTCCCGGATACTTGTTCACAGATCTTATAATAAGTGACACATTGTATGATGATGAGTTAAAAATGAAACATTATATTTAAAAGTTCACTTTATGCATTAAACCATTACTATTTATGAGATATTTTATAGGTCAAACGAAATAAAATAATAGGTTACAAGATTTTGGATGATACTGCAAAATATAAGATAGCTGAAATTACTTACATATTTTCTGGAGGATTAGGATTATAGCAGTTAATCCCGTTACAGTAATGAAAGTTGCGTTTTCTGCCATGATCCTTTTGTTCTTTTGGTAAAGGGGGACAAATCTCTTGTACATCAACCAGTTTCTTTTTACAACTGTAGCACCAGCTCTTTGTCATGGTCATAGTAGCAAAGCCACTGGGAAAATAGAAATTACATGGCGTTAAATTAAAAAAAAAACAGTGGGAAAAGCGCATTGACATGAAGTTAAGTTAAAAATCCTCCGTGAAAACTGCACTGACTTTGTGTTAAGCTCCAGAACTGATAGTGCCCCTCCCCCCCAGTAATAGAAAAAGGGACATTATGCAATGAAGAGTCCCTGGAATTTCACTTATTTACATCTTATCAAACCCTGTTTGATGTGGTCACTTCATGTCAATTAAGGAATTCTGAGTCAACACTTTCATGGGAAATCCCACTCCCCACGGCCAGAAAAACACCAGTGCCTACGAAGTATCAACCTAGGTGGATGGCCATTCATGGTCAGGAATAAGGCTGTCAATATTGTTGAAAAAAGCTGTCCGGATACCCGCCCAAAATTTGAACTGATGAACTGGGCTACGCGTTCGAAATGCCTTAAAAATTTTGCCGTCATGCCAGTTATTAGCCTGATTGTTTATAATGGAAATGCAAATTTAGATACAATAAAATCAGCTATGTAAAAATGAAGACATTGAAATACAATGTACTACTAAAGTACTTTAGTGGTGTAAAAACAATCCGTGCCAAAGTGATTTTTTTGTTGGGGGGGGGGGAGGCCTAAACAAAGTCTTTTAAAAGGTGGTAATCGTGAGACGACATGGCGGGTTATTTCTAGTTAATAGCTGACAACCGTTGAATTTAGCCAAAACTGTTGGGTCTTGCCCTTACTTATTGGACCCATTACCCAGCATTTATAATTTTTTTATTACAGTTAAAATTATTCAACGATTGAGTATGGTGGGAATAGTAGTGGAGAAAGGAGTGAGTGTGTGTGAGGGGATTAAATAAACAACATTGGCTCGTCGCGATCAGTAACAAAGACGTGCGGCGTATTTCAAAGCCAAAGCCAATGTCATTTCTGTAATATTCAGCCCTTTGTAAGTATCAGCTTTATGTACCATATTCTATACTTGAACAATTCAAAAAACGATGTTTTTACTTTGAAATTATTCTTGTTTCATGTTCCAAGAAAAAAAAATCATGTTAAGCCTGGTCCCTTTTGGAACTCAGGACGTGTTAGCGCATTTTCGTATTATGTATCAGTACTTATGTTAGATATCAGCATTATGTAGTTGTCAGTAATTGTGTTTAGATTTTAGACATATTTTTATGAATTTTCCTGTGTAATGAATATACCTGACATTTTTTTTATTTAAAAGTCATTTCTTTACATTTAAAAAAAAATTATTTTCTCTTTAATCTAACTACAAGTCACCACAAATGATGACGTAAAACTCTCTAAACTTTTACACATATTCTAATGACGTCAACTTAAAAAAAACACTAATTCTTTTGCACGCTTTCGCACCACTCTTCAATGCTTGAAAAACTATGTATTCGACTTCCGGCAATGGCGGCCGTTCCCTGCGCTAGTGTTACTTCTCGATTCGAAATATTTTTTGGTAGTTTTAACGGGGTTTTTTAACGGATCGAGTAACTGAGTTTTGATGCACAAATGGCAGGTCAGGACATACAAAAAACATATATACCTCATGGGTCTAGGACTTATGGATGCTGAGATCAAGGGTGATGACAGACGGACGGACGGACGGACGGACAAAGCGGGTGCAATAGCGCATTCGACTTCTCGAAAATGCGCTAAAAATTGTGTCAAAATAGATTGTAGTTTGTCTGGATCGTATTTCCCAGTATATATTTCAAATAAAATTTTTTATTTTAAAATCGTCCACGAGTTGCAATGTGTACACAGAAGAGCCGCAGTTAGACCAAAGTTGGTATAGACATGGCAGTAACTTGTTCACGGGTATCGGGCGCATTTTTACTACTCGGGTAAATGCTCGGCAACGGTGTAACAGGCCAGATTAAACCCCTGACCAGAATATACCCGGGTATAATACCCGGGTATATTCTGGTCAGGTGTTTAATCGGGCCCGTTACACCGGTTCCTGAGTACCCGTTGACAGGCCTAATTAGGAGTCGGGCCTGTGGTGAGCAGGTCACTAACGTTGGTTGTAAGTGGACAATTAGGGTCGTGCATGGTTAGATGGTGGGGATGGGGTGAGCAGGTCACTAACGTTGGTTGTAAGTGGACAATTAGGGTCGTGCATGGTTAGATGACGGGTATGGGGTGAGCAGGTCATTAACGTTGGTTGTAAGGGGACAATTAGGGTCGTGCATGGTTAGATGAGGGGGATGGGGTGAGCAGGTCACTAACGTTGGTTGTAAGTGGACAATTAGGGTCGTGCATGGTTAGATGACGGGGATGGGGTGAGCAAGTCATTAAAGTTAGTTGTAAGGGGACAATTAGGGCCGTGCATGGTTAGATGGTGGGGATGGGGTGAGCAGGTCATTAACGTTAGTTGTAAGGGGACAATTAGGGCCGTGCATGGTTAGATGGCGGGGATGGGGTGAGCAAGTCATTAACGTTAGTTGCAAGTGGACAATTAGGACCGTGCATGGTTAGATGGCGGGGATGGGGTGTTATATGGAAAACTAGGGAAGGTTAGACCTATTCGAAATAGACTGGAAAATAAGGAGAGAAATTACAGGTTAGGGAGGGAGAGAGAGAGATAGAGAGAAAGAGAGGACACGGTGGTCGAGTGGTATGCGCACTTGGCTGCCATACTGAATTTGTTCCTGGGGGTCAGTCCATCCATTTCCGAATGGATACCTCACAGTAGTTAAAGAAAACAAAGACGGCTAGGAATAGCGTGGAATCCCTCATAGCCTTGGCTTGTGTCTTGCCAACATACCGGCATGTTATGTGGACGCAATAATCTTCTGTATAGAAGTAGCCTCTGAATAAAAAGACGGTGCGCTGTTTCCACCACTCGGCTTCTTTTTAATTTAATATCATCTTCTCTACTTTTTGATTGTTTATAGTATAAAATATCAATTAGAGAATTTTTTTCCTTCTATTTATTACCACATGAGATGAGTCAACCAAACATTCCCCGCAACTCTCAACGCGCCATCAGACCCACATATGACTTAAGTCAAACATTTTTAAACTTTATTTTACAATTTTAAAAAAGCTAAATAAATTATTATTTGAAAATATGTCAAACACCTTAAGTATCTTTATACTTTCCTTTCTTATGCAAAACATTCACACGCTAAGAAAATTATTTTTAAAGTTATGATATATAGTTTCATGTGGTGGCAATAGAAACATAGGGTAGGTTATGATCTTTGGCTCAACTCTCACTACAAAAACACATGAACAACACGTTATGTCGTCTGACACAATAAGTAAGAGGGGGTACTAAGCTATAACGTGTTAAGCCTATGAGTAAATCCAGCAGTGTATGCAATAAATGACAAGCAAGACTTACAAAAATTCACGTCCACAGTCACACTCAAACTTTCCTATTCCCCACTCTCTATCTCTGGGGATCGGCTCATGCCAGACTCGGCACTTGTAACACTTAGAAACCTGGGGAAAATAGACAATTAACATGTTAAATCACCGGCCTCTGTTCAATGATAAACTTTGAAGGTTGCATTCTAAGGTTATTTCACATACTCAATTTTAGATCAAATTAAGGATCTATTTAATATTTCCAATCATGTCTATTTCTTATACTCAATTTTAGATCAAAGTAAGGATCTATTTAATATTTCCAATCATGTCTATTTCTTATACTCAATTTTAGATCAAAGTAAGGATCTATTTAATACTTCAAATCGTGTCTATTTCACATACTCAATTTTAGATCAAAGTAAGGATCTATTTAATACTTCCAATCGTGTTTATTTCAAAGTTCATTGATTCATGTTGTCTGAAGTGGAGATGATGAATAGTTTTCTTAAAGTTTCGTAAACAGCAGACGACTCACTGTTAGAAACCCACCGACTAAACTATTGATATATGCTTGACCACAAAGTCATTAACTCATCGATTCAAATTCAAACCCTAACACCTGGGACTAATTTCGTACTTACACACCTGAAATACTTTCATACTTACCCCTGGACTACAATTATAACTACACACAAGGACTACTTTAATACTCACACCTAGACTATTTTCATACCTACACCTATACTGCTTTTATACGCCCAACTAGATTACATTCATACTCATTTGGGCTACTTTCATACTCGCACCATGACTACATTCATACGTACACCTGAGCCATCATGTTTTCATGTACCAATTTTGTTAAGAATTATCCATTTACCCAGTAGCTAACGCTTTAACAAATTATATAGTGCATATGAGGAAAATATGACATTTTTTTCGGGGGTGGAGTGGGGGGCGTCAAAAAGTTGTTAAAGCAAAATAAATTGTAAAAAATTATAATAATTTTTTCCCCTCCAGTTACCATTGCGTAGTGTACTCAAAAACTTCCTAAAGTTTCATGGCGATTGGATGAATGGCGTTATAAGGCACACAAGACAATGAGGAAAAAAATCAGTTATTCATAATCATATTATATATAATGATCGGTATAGTTAAAAAATTAGAAGATATATTATCTTAGGCAGTGGCGTAGCTAGGGGGGGGCGGTGGGGGCGGCCCGCCCCGGGCGGCACGCGTTTTAAGGGCGGCACTTGTGGGCATTTGAAAAGTACTGCCATTTCCGAAAACCCCCTTTTTCTTTTGAAAAGGGAAAGCCCGGGTGAAAGAAAAATAT
This sequence comes from Radix auricularia, assembly GCA_002072015.1. NCBI lineage: Eukaryota > Metazoa > Mollusca > Gastropoda > Lymnaeidae > Radix > Radix auricularia. The sequence goes on along the minus strand of MUZC01004345.1, from coordinate 230,898 downwards.
TCGTACTATCGAGTCTTAATTAACGGATTCGTAAAACATTTGTTTGATTACATACTGGTACTTATTACTAACAAATAATCGTTCAGTAATTTTAAATCGCTCAAAAGCAGTATCGATTTGTTTGGAAAATTAAGTGGTATACGTCACAGACACCGCTTAGAAAAGAAAACAACACACTCACACATACACACTCAAAACAAGACACACCACCACTGGGTTGAATATACTATTAATATCGCCACGACAGTTATTGCGTGGATTTTCGACATGCGCAGAATGATGCGTGAACAAGTACCTACACGGCATCGTGGTTCAAATTTTGTTGTTAAATTTCAGTGAGTAATTATCTTGCTGTTTCAGTTGTCAGAAAAATATTCTAGGGTAAGTTGGTTTGTTTTAAATTATTTTTTTTATTGCATTTAAGTAGCACACATAATTTGTGTTTTTCATTAATAATATTTTACCTATCCAATTAAAGTAATGTTTAAATAATTTGAATACGTCTATTTTATAGAAAATTATTAAATTAAGGTTTTTGTCAAGACTATGAAAATATTTCATTTTTTAAGGTAACATAGTGGCCGTTTATAAATGACGTCACACGATTTTGTCCGCTTTGTAACCATGCCCCTTCCCCACTCGTCACACTTTGTCATAAAAACTTAGAACCCCTCAGGTATGATGTTACAAACCCCCCCCCCCAAGCCTTATTTTCAAATTGAAAATAAGCAAGTTGTAAATTAATTATTTGTCATTTAAATACGTGTATAGTGTAATTCTAGACTAAAGTAGTGTAACTAAGTATGTCAATACTATTGAAAAAAGCTGTCCGGGTAACCGTCGAAATTTTCAAGTGGGTACGACGGATATCCGTTCCAAACATCGATCATTTTCGCGATCATGTCCACTATTCAAAACGCAATGCACCCTAGCAACCATCCATGCACCTCATTTTACAATGACTTGCCTCCCAACAGCACACTTTTGTTAACTTAAATGTACTTCAAACTTATGTTAATGCATTCGTCATACTCAAAAGAAAAGCGAATATTCAAGCACAATGTCAGCAACAATGACATAACGTCATGTCATGTTATTCAGGCCCAGCAGCTTGATTGATATTTATTGTCTCTAGGTAGTGGTAGTAATCAATGTTCCCTCTAAAGTTCGTTGGTCAGTGTGAAAAACACTCCAAAAAACAAAACAAACTACAACTCGTGTGCAAATTTGCAAATCACCCATCTTTTATGCAATCTTTTACAAAATTTCCTGCGCGCCCCAGCGCAATCACGCAGCTCTAAAGGAAACATTGGTAGAGTTGGAGGGATTCAATGAACCATCAGTTAAAATGGAAAAAATATGATTTGGGAAAATTCAGATGACGTGTTTCTATCTCTAGAGCAAGAAGTACGACGAGAAATGTTTTTATCAATAGATATAATTATAAAAGAAAATAAAACAACGCGGTGATGAGTTACCTGTCCTTGCAAAAAAAAATATTTGTGTATAATACCATCTAGCCTACTTAATGAAGAATTTGAATATCAAATAAATTTCTTTATATCCATTGATAGAGAATTGTTCGAGATTAAAAAAGAAAGGATACAGGTTTTTATGGCAGTACAAGGGCCTGTCTTAGCTATTACGGGACCCTATGCAGCTTAGTATGCGAAATGGATTGCGAGTGCCCCAGTTTGGAGAGGGATAATGTATTAATAAGGAAATTAAGTGAAAATTAAGAGGTTGGGCCTATGAAAGCGCGGGGCCCTCTGCGACCGCATTGGTTGCAGGAGCCTAAGACCAGTCCTGGTTGTACCTACACTACAAGAAGAGACATTATGTTTTTAAAAAACGGGGAGGGGGGGCGG